>APFE031409404.1:25250-69274 GCA_000404065.3 Pinus taeda | reverse complement strand
GCAACCTGCAATTTAAAAAACTATATTTCGGTATATATATATATATATATATATATATAACGTGTCCCCCGTGTCCTGTTTCCAGGTCGCTGCGTTTCGTATTGAATACTCGTATTTACGTGTCCTCCGTGTCTCGTGTCCTCGTGTCATGTGACTTAGATGGTCACATTTATTTCTAATTAACCAACCATTTTTATCCTTGGTTGTCTGATTGCATGACAATGACCCATATTATGTGCTGATTTCCTATAATACTCTGCAGACGTTTAGATGATTTTCAGCGCATGACAAGCAAGGGATCCACCCAAGAGTGGCAAGAACAAATCCAAAGGGAGAGGCCTGTGCAAGGAAACCACAGCTAGGCCGAGAGCTGGCAGGTGGCCAGCTGGGTGATATACCCAGACCGCTGCAAACAAGGAAGACAGCAGGGCCTGTGTGCCAAGGGTTTAGGGCTCAAAGGAAAGAGTCAGGTCTACGCACCAGCAAGGACAGGGCTGTGAGTCCTGTTGTGGCAGATCACAGAGAAAAAAGGGCCTGTAGGTGCATCTGCATGCAAGCAGCAAGGTGCCATACCTTGTAGAAAGGCCAGCTTACTAGTTTAGAACAGGCCAAGGCTTGTGTAGATTCTAAGTATGTAAGTACTTGTATTATTGATGAAAATATAAATGCCAAAAGGTGATTACAATTCTTCATGGCGGTGTGCCTATATAGGCATTGACTGGCCAAGAAGATGGGTGGTCACATCTTTTGACCAATGTCCCTTCATAATTAATGGGACATTAATTAATTATTATTAATACTTGTTATTTAATGTTAATTATTAATTGATATTTGTTATGAATATTTTATTCATAACATTGCCACCCCCTTTAAAAATGCTTTGTCCCCAAAACATAATAAAAAGGGTTTTCTCTAGTTGAACACGCTGCTATGGAATGGCATCTATTTTCTTTCACTTGTTTGTGTCTTCTGAGTTGGTGATATTTCCTTATGAAACTGCAGCTTTCTTGAAGCTGGGTGCATTAACACCATGTAATTTATAGTGTTGTCCTTGCCAACTAAGCTCCATGAACTGTTCTTCAAGGTTTGTAGTATAGCTTCCTAATTGCATTAACCAGTCTGCACCTAGCACTATATCCATTTCCTTGAATGGTAGGGCATATAAATTTGTCTGTAGCTCTAGTTCTTGTATCTGAATTGAAATCTTAAGACATTCTCCTATCTCTTCAAACTTTTGCCCAGTAGAGACAGTGATACTAAGGTCCTTGATCCCTAAGCTTCAGGGTTTTTTGTCATAACCTTCTTGTCATGTTTGTTGGTAGAGCAGTAGGCTTAATGTTCTTTCTTCTTGGAGACTAATTTCTCTGCTTCCAAAGGTGTGGTGGAACGTATTTTGCAGTGACTTGTTTTTGACCCATTGAAGAATTGCCTTCTTCATCCTGATTTTGTTGGACACGTGAGATCGCAACTAATGATGGTTCCTTAGAATCTGAATCCTCACTGTGTGTGGCAGCGTTTTCTTCATCACGTTCTTGTACTTCAACTTGCTTCCCATCTACTATTTTATAGTAGCGTAAGGACATGTCCTCACATTTATGTCCTGGTGCCCAATTTTTTCCACACTTGCAACAATTATTTTTCTTTTTTATCCTTTTCTCTGACTCGTTACTTGAAGAGTCTGACCCGTTCTCAACTTCATAAGTGTACAATTTCTTGTTAAGGCATCTATGTCATTAGGTCCATATGTCCCCACAATACCTACATTTGTTTGTTTCTTTTTTTCCTGAGTATTGTTGTTGGTCTTCACCTTCCTTGAATAATGACATTCTGAACTTATGTTTTTACACAATAACCTTTGCAACATGTCTACCTTCTTCGATAGTTTTAGGTTTGTATAATTTCAATTATGCACAGATATATTCATTAAGTCCACATCTATACATTTTTAGCAATTCTTCATCTGTAAACCCTCTTTGTCTTATAGCTAATACTTCCCATTCGTGGATGTATTCACTTACAGACCTTTTTTGCTTGAGATGAATGAATTTCTCATAGATATCATCTTCTTCTTCATCATGAAACCTTTTTAGCAAGGCATCCACAATTTCTTTCCCATGGAATGAACGAGCTTCACATTTGTTGGGCCGCCATAGGAACCAATCATATGTCTTAGCTTCCAAATTGTTGGATGCGTTCATGGTTTTTTCACATTCACCTATTGGCGGGTTTGACTCAAAAATGGCCTCCATTTTATTAACCAAACAATAGTGCCTCTATGATCTTTACTATCGTATTTTGGAAGCTCCTTCTTAATTCGCTGATAGTCTTTTTTTGATAATTTTGTATAGTATTGACTACCTGAGAAGTGTATTTGCGGAATTTCATGATTTGGGAAATCTTCGCTTCCTAGAATCTTGGGACTTTGTGTTAGTTCTTGAGTAATTAAAGGGTTAAAATATGAATTAACCCATCCCATTAACTGGTGTTGCATTCCTAGCAACATTCTTTCAATGTTATTTACTTTTTTAATATCGCTTGCCATTTTCTCTTGAGTTACAATTATCCTATTTTAACCTTCTCCTAACTCTTTTTGCTTCTTCTCAACATTATCAAGAAGACATCGTACCTTATCGAGTTCTTCTTGATATTTTTTTGAGTCATCAATATTATTCCCCATTTTGTTCCTTTTTTTCTTGGTGGAACCATTTTAAAATTTAAATTAAATAATAATAATAATAATAATTTTTTAAACTAATTAATTATTATATATATGAATTATATTAATCTACATATTTTAATTTGTATAACCCTTTGTAATAACACAAGGGTTACTTCCAAACGTAACAAACCGATGTTTGAACCAATGTGACGGCTCAATCAAACAAGTGCAACCAGCGGCAAGGGTTACTCCCAAACGTAACGGAACGATGTTTGAACCAACGTGACGGCTCGATCAGACAAGTGCGACTGGCAATTGTCGGACCTACAGCGGCAGGGATGGTTGGCGGGTGATTGAGATAGGGCGGAGCAGGTATGGTGGACAACAGTTCGACGGTTGTCACAGTCGAAGGGAGCAGATCATAGCGACTGGAAAAAATGTTGAGAGTCAAGTCAACGAACGGGTCACGAAAGTATGGACGCAGCAAGGAACAAGACAGCAAAGGCAAGGAAAAAAAATGACAACGAGACTGAGATGGGAGCACGAGCTTGCGAGGATATCTCGGCCATAGTCAACGGGCAAATTAAAATATATATATATATAACAAAAAAAGGGAAATAGTGGGGGATAGAGGTGAGTGATATAAGTGGTAGCGTAAGGCTAGAGTGGTCGGCAATATTGGAAAGTGGTACAGCGGACAGGAAGGCAAATGGTGAAAGTGGCGTGGGGCCGAGAGGACAGAACAGTGATCTATGCAGTAGAAATTTCCCTGAAGAGTCAAAAATGGCTCTGATACCACTATAGCAGAAAACTCCAGTAAGTAAATTATTAGTGTGTAGATTTTGTGTAAGTATGTAAGTAATTGTATTACAATTCTTCGTGGCGGCGTGCCTATATAAGCACTGACTAGCCATGAAGATGGGTGGTCACATCTTTTGACCAATGTCCCTTCATAATTAATGAGGCATTAATTAATTTAATTAATTAATTATTATTAATACTTGTTATTTATTAATTGATATTTGTTATGAATATTTTATTCATAACAGCCACTTTCCCTAGTAAGGAAGCCCTAGGATTCTTATTGAAGGAAAAATAAGAAATTGGTTTTTCCAATGAAAATTGTGCTCTGTGTATGATTTTAATTGTTGGTGTATTTTTAGTTGTGCAAGTTGTTTTTTTTTGTTAGGCATTTCAGTATGTTTATGTTTTCAGTTGTTTGTAACTAGAAAAATATAGACCAGATTTGGGTGCACGAAATTCTAACATGGTATCAGAGTAATTTTGAAGAACAATTGGATCAGAGATTGCACATGTGACAGCTATAAGAGGGCGTTGAAGTGATTGTTTGCAAGTGGCAGCAGTCTTGAGGAGTTGTTGCAGATTTGACAACTAAGTAAGGACCTAGCAGAAATAGAGAAGATGGTATCTAGATTGAGGATTGAGGATTGAGGGTAAGTTGGATGGGATATTCAGCTACTGAGCATGGAAGGAGAGAATCAAGTTGATTCTAATGGAGAATAATCTTTTGAAGTTTATTGATACCAAGATCATTCCATCTGCAAATCATGCAAAGTTGGCTCGGCACAACAAGCAAGATGTGGAAGCCAAGAGAATGATTTTAGACGCAGTAGAGGACCATTTGATCCCACATCTATCAAGAAAGGACATTACATGTGACATGTGGGAAGAAGCTCTAAAAGCACTTTCTTAGAACAAGAATGAAAACCAGAAGATGATGTTGAAAGAGAAGGTTCGAAAAACCAAGATGACCGATACAAACACGGTGACATCTTATCTAACCAAGATTCAGCAAGTTCATGATAAGCTTGGAGTTGTAGGGGAGACAGTGCCGGAACCAGAGTTGGTGAGGACTACACTGAAGGGCTTATCAGAGTAGTGGATGCCATTCATGAAAAGAGTAGTGTCACAAGAGACACTTCAAGAATAGAACAGGTTGTGTGATGATTTCATCTAGGAGGAACTTCAAGACAAGGATCTTCAGCGAAAGAGCCCTGATGAGAACAATACCCTCGCTAATAAGTTAAAGAAGGGCAAAGGAAAGTCCAACAATGGCATCAAAAAGGACTAGAGCAAAGTGAAATGCTTTGCATGTGATGAGTTTGGTCATTATCCGAGCCAGTGTTGGCATAAGAAGAAAGTAGGGAAAGGGGAGCAACAAGAGGTGGTTGCTCTTGCTACAATCAACAAAGATGATTTTGCTAGGAGGTTCAAGGAGGGTGAATTTTCTCTTATCTCTCATTTCTGAGGGAGTGCCATTCGTTAGGGTTCTTGGTTTCTAGAGAGCAGGGCTTAAGTGTTTGAGACCCTGACCAAGTGGGATTATGATCTACATGGGCTTAAGTGTTTGAGAACCTGACCAAGTGGGATTATGATCTACATGGGCTTAAGTGTTTGAGAACCTGACCAAGTGGGTGAAGGTTGGTGATTAGAGTCAACATGTAGTGGGAGGAATCAGGATTATACCATTTAGGATGGAGTTAAGTGGATTGTTCCAAGTCAAGGATTTGCTTTGGGTATCGGAACTCATATTCAACATGCTTTCAACCTCAGCAATTGAGGAAAAGGGGTTTCATGTTTTCTTCCAGGAAGGAAAGATGATTCTCAAACCAAGTGGATCTAACTCTAGCCCAACTGTGGTTCTTGGAGTGCTCTGTATAGGCTAAAGGGCAAACTTATTGACCAACGAAAGAAAAAGGTTAAAGAGACTCAAAGGAAGTTAGGTTTCAGAGGGAGTTCGCAGATTCAGAGGGAAAGAGGGCAACCCCAAAGGAGTGTGCCCTCAAGTTCAAGAGGAAGAGAAGAGTCTCCCAAAGCTGTCAAGAAGTGGTATGAGATGGCCATGCAGGATGCTCAAGAGCTGGAAGCTTCAAGGAGCAAGATGTCTTCGAAGAAGGGTTCAAGTCTTGCAACAAGATTTGCTTCAATGACAAAAAGGAGAAGCTTATAATGGATGTGTTCCAGTATGGGAAATAGAGAGACTTCCAAGGAATGTACCTACCTCGCTAAGAGGGAGTGTTGAAATTCGGTAGCATCAAGAGGTACTCTCACATGCCCTTAGTGTTGGGTATGTGAGAGGAAAACACTCATAGAAGTGATTGCATATTTGTATGAGCTAAGTGATGGGGCTTTGTACCCATAGACACATGGTATTCTAATCACCCATGGTATTATGATGAAACGTGGTATAGACCCATGGTATTGCACCCTCTGAAAAGGTATAAATTAGATGCCAATGGAGAGGATTGAGAAAAATTTTGGAGAGGAGAATAACAAATGTTTCTTCTTGATTAGGGTTCTAATTTCCTAAGGAAACCATAGCTCCCCAAAGGAGCAGCAAGGTACTCTTGAAGGATGTCAATAAATTGGTTCATGGGGCAAATATGTTTAGGACAAATGTTGAAGGAGGTCGTTAGGTCATTCTAAAGGCAAGGAAGGAAGGGCCGCAAGGGCGAAATGAGCAGCTAAGGGCATTAAAGGTAGTTTGTTCCCTAGGAAGGGTTGGACCTGTGGGAATCTACTATCCGCAGCTAAAGGAATGTTTTGGGGTTAGTTCGGAAGCCTATGCAACGAAACCATAGCTAGACCAAGGGTTGGCAAGTGGCCAGTTGGGTGATATACATAGACAACAGCTAACAAGGAAGGCCAGAGGGCCTGTGTGCAAGGGTTTAGGGCCCAAAAGAAAGGGTCAGGTCTACACACCAACAAGGATGATGTTTTGAGCCCTGTTGTGGCAGATCACAGAGAAAAGAGGACTTGTAGATGCATTTGTAGGCAAGCAGCAAGGCACAAGACCCTGCGGAAGGGTTGGCCTACTAGTTTAGAACAAGTTGAGGCCTATGTAAGGACATTTGGTTAGCTCGCAAGCCTAGTAAAGGAATACATTGTTGGTTAAGGGTTGGAAGGAGGGTTGGAAGTGCCCTAAGGCTACAGCAACAGAGACTCAGACAATTGGTTAATTATATGGTGAAGGATTTCCAAGGCAATGGTGTTTTGGGCAGTTGAGGGCTTGAAGGATTTAGCCTCAGCCCAAGGATTTTGGACAAGGTTTTGTCTCTTGTATTAGGCTTTTTTAAGGGGTTGTAAAGGGCCACCTTCTTGTTGTTTTTCCACAACACTGGAATCTGGGATAGAATCTTAAATCACTAACACTACCAAATTCGAGTATCACAACAAACTACTTTGCTACAGTGGAATAAAATACGACAGTAAATCAACACGTAAACAATATAGGCAAGCTTTTACAAATTTTACAACCCAACTTTGTTATATTAATCCAACTGAATAATACAACAATCTAGGGCTCCTGTACCAGGGATAATGGCCCTCATACATCCACTGATACAAAGATATAAAACTAAGGATTAGTGTCAGTCATCGACAACCAATCTACCCTCGACAAGATACTCTAACCATCTGGCTGATGTAGCGCGCTCTCTCAGCTCCTCTCAATCGTACCTTGTACCTGCCCAATCCTTCGGCTCCCAATCTGCAGCACTGCCTCTATCAATGATCTAAGTCCATCTAGCCACTAAATCTCAACTATCTAATCTGCTCATTAGTTTTACTTTAGCCTGTCAAAGACATAACACATTGAGACTCCTGTCAAGTTGTTCACAACTCCATTTGTGAACAACTCTCAGCTACCCACTGTTGCTCCTCAGCTACTTAGGAATTTTGGCCCACTATAGTCTTCATGTGTTGCTCCAATGAAGACTAACATAGGGCACGGAGGGCTAACACCCATCACTGCAAGATGCCCATCTCTCACAATGAACACGAGCTAGGACGATTGCCCATCTTCTATTGTAGATGTCCTTCTCCACACGACAAGTCTAGGGCTACTCAAACTGCTCCTCGCTGATCAGACACTTGAACTCATATTCTGCCACTCTAGCAACTACTTTAGCCCATCAAAGTGTTACACATCGGACTCTAACTTGGGCATTATCACGTTGTCCTCCAATAGACCATAAATGCCCAATCCATTGTCCACACTTGGTCCACTCTCACGCTGCCCTCCAACAGACCACAAGCGTCCAATAAAAATGTCTTCTTCTAGGACTACATTCACCTCATGAGCTGATGTGTCACTGCTACAAAGTCCGCAATCTCGTTAGGGCTAATATCAGTCCACATTAGCGCCAATCCTTGCCTCTAGACCTCCTTTATAGTTGCAGTTTACTTCTCAATGTAAGTTGCTCCCTTTGTTTCCACCTAGTGGCAAGGTCTGTGGTGGCTTTGGGTCCTCCAAACAACCACTACAACTTTTTGTCCTCTATGAAATGATAACAGGGATCTACTACCCACAAATCTAGGACAAAACCACACCATACATCAACCTAGAATTGTCCTATACTTAGGACCTCCAACTTGCACCTCTCCTCCTTAACATCCACAAACTGCTCTTCCAATTCCCTTGCAATTTGAGTTGTCTTCTCTAAAGAACTCAGCCTGATTAGGGCACCTATACCTGCACAAAACCACCCTTTCTCCAACATGCAAGCCTTCTCCTTGTTGCATTCTAGCTGGAGACTATTGTGGCCTTGTTTAGGGAGCCTAGTAGACTACTCGGCCTCCCTAAACAAGCCCTCCTTCCCACTTGCGTTCACACAAAGGTACACGACTTGCTACAAGGAGACAATTTGTTGGTTATTTGTGCCTAGAACAACCTGTAACCCCCACGGCCAAGTCTCATCTTCAATGTTGCCTTCAGCAACAAACACCACAACCCTAAACTAGATCCAAAACTATCTTGGCCTCCTTTTCCTGGCTACAGCTACCTCAAGGAACTCGGCTTCCATTTCAAACCTTACATAAGAGAGAGGGATGCTATGTTCGATGATCTAATGATGCTCCTCCTCATCCTTATTTATATATCTCTTGTGTCAACATCTAGCCCTCCTCTAAGGCTTTCCTACAGTCTAACAAACATAAACTTCAAAAATTAATATCTCCACTTCTACAACTCATATTCAAGTGATTTTCGTTGCATCCGGCGACTCTCGGAGTCCTCTCAACTCAAATCATCACATGTAGAAATCTCCTCATGGAATCACACCCATATGCTTGGGTGCAAAGCCCATAGGCTTGGGTTTCACGCCCACAAGCCATACTTGTGCGCCAACTCCTCCACAACCTTCAAGCCTAGGGTTTGGAGTACCTCCCAAGCCACAAATCTCAACACTTCCTTGGTAAGGGATCCCTAGGATTCTAATTGAAGGAAAAATAAGAAATCAGTTTTTGCAATTAAAATTGTGTGTTTTGAGTATAATCTTGCTAGCTTATTTTTGTTGTGCAAGTTGTTTTTTTAAAGTTAGGCATTTCAATGTGTTTATGTTTTTAGTTGTGTAACTATCAAAATATAGACCAGACCTAAGGTAAATGAAATTCTAACAACATCCTCTCAAAGCATGGTGGTCAAAACAAGGTCAACTTCCAAGTGTCGTAATTTGTGCATGCGAATTTTGTTTGATGTCTCTATTGTGTTGATGGAAACTGAAAGGGGTATCTTAGAGTAGAACAACCCCAAGGGTCCCAAGAGATCAAGCGAAGGCAAAAGTTTTTGGACCCAAAAAACATCATTACATGCCTCAAATTGCCTCCAAGAGGTTAAAACCCCCAATTCACCAAACTGGGAGTCATCGATTAAACGGTCCTATGATTTGATTCCTCTAATTTTTACACTCTAAAAGCATCAACATGGATAATAAATAATATAATAATCCAATCCAGATCATATCCAGAATTGGATTAACAAGGGACCTTGATGTTGAAGAATGTGGATATGGTCGGTCTTCATAATAATAAAATTATTTACAATTGATTTATTTTGAATAATAAAAATATTTATTTTCAAGCATGTTCTTCATGCTCTTTATTGACCAAAAGAAATTTAGAATGGCATATTCTTCATGGCCTCTGCAAAAAAAAGAAAATTTATTTTTTTGTCAAGAGTCTTTTGTGTTCCCATGTGAACAAGTCAACCCTCCAAGCATCAAGTCTGCTTGGCCTACAAGGAAACACACAATCGCATTAGTGGAAGGCTATAGATAAGCCATTCAACTCCCTTCAAATGGCAGCTAAACCATTCATCTATTTATGTCCTATGCGAAGAACAGAAGGAGAACAAGGAGGCAGAAAAATAGAAGCCACTAGGTCATCTTATCTACCCTACTCTTGTGGACTAAAGAGGTCAAGTTCAGGCCTAACTCTAAGGCATCTTTTTTGTGGTTTTGTGGCACGAATTCCTAATGCTAATGCAAAGATACTAAGGCACGAATTGTTGAAGTAAATGTGAAGTTCTTAGGCATAATATTCTGTGGTGATATTGAATTGTGTGGCTAAGATAGAGGCTGAAATTCGGCCCTCTTGGAGACCTGAACGAGCTTTATTGTAGACCCATTTGTGGATAGATTTGAGGCATCTTGTCTTGGACACTCTAGAGGGTTGCCTTGGCACTTGGTAAATGGTCATCTTGCTACTATGTTGGTCAATTTCTCTATGACTTTGATGTCTTGTTGAAGTGCTTCTCTAAGGAAACGATTATTGGGATTTTACCCCTAGTGGGTTTTCCGAGGGTAAACTGTCTCTTATTTTTGTGCATTGTGATTGTTGACCACTAAGTGTCAACTACCCTATAGCAGCATACATTTTTTTCAAAGCATTCCATCATATTCGAGCAGTCAAACATCCAATTACGTCATCATCTTTCGGAGATTTTGTCAAAATTGTAATCCAAATTCTACAGCCCTGCATAGCCATCGTAAAAATGATCCTAGTATGACTATGAAGACATGTAAAAACGCTTAGTAAGCCTTTGACTCTTAGCAAAAAGTTTCACTCTAGTGATTTTTTTACGCTCTGCCAATTATTTGCGTTTTCTAAACCAAATTACTGGCAGAGTTTTTCTGCCCCACATACCCCAAAGCTAGAGTGGGGCTCAATGGTAAGGTCTTAGTTGTAGTCCCAGTGTTATAGAGTCTATGTAAATTCTCATACTAGATCATCTATCATAAAATTTTATTGTGTCTAAAGATCATGTTTTAATAATTAAAATTCCCCTTGTGTATGGGATATCCATGTAATATTTCATGTAAAAAGTGTTGTCAAGGAATACTTTAGGTTGATGATTAATCATAGTTAGACATCATCGCCTAAATATTTTTTAGACCCACTTTGAGGGTGAAAATATGTTTAATCCCCTCTATAGTCATTTAATTTATATTTTGGCAAAAAATTAGCCAGAAAATAGTCAAAAAATTATGAGAAAATAAAAATTCTCTTCAAGTGGAAAAACGAATTTTTGGAGGAGATTGACTTTCCTGAGGAAAATTAAATTTGAAGGACTCATTTCCAAGGCAAAAAAATTCCTCGGACCAGGAAAAATAATTTCTCAAGGGAAATCAATTTTTTGGGTCCAGGTGGTTAAATTAAATGTGGGAATTACAAGGAAAGAAATTAGAGAATATTTTTTAGACCCTCTATCAAAGGAAAAAAAAGAATTTTTAAGAAAATTCAAACCTTTGGACCATGTTGGTTAAGTCAAGGAGCAATTTTCAAGGGAAAAAGGTTGGAAAAATATCTTTTGGACCCGGATCAAAGCCTTCATAAACAAATTCGAATTTCTTCTTCCAGATCAAGGGACTTGCCATGGATCAAGCATCAACTCATTGTTATTATCCAAGATCAAGTCAAATTTGTGCACTTCCTTGGACCTATCCATTTTCCACTTGAAGGGGGATCTAGATCTCTCATTTTTCTATAAATTGAGCTTAAGGCTCCTCATTGTAAACATCTTTGGATGGTGTAATTGGGGCTCTGAAAGCTCTGTAACATTTTTCTCTGAATAATAAAGCATAATGTCTTTGGGGCACAACTGTGGTGTATGTATTCAATCTCATGGTAAATTTATTATGATTTTGTGCTTAATATTCTACTGAATTTTAATGTTGTTATTTCCATATGCTTTTGGGATTAATTAGTGTATAGTTATCTTACACTATTTTTTGGGTTAAGGAAGCATTGTTGATTGGGAATATCTAGTGGATTTTAGCTGAATCCCTAGACTTCCCTCTCCCTGTGCCAATTAATTCCATTTGAATCTAACATATTTTTCAAGTATTTGTAGAAAATCTTCTTGAATCAAATCTCAAGTACTTGGGGAAGTTTTAGCTGAACCAACCAATTACTTAGGCATGAAGACTAAGAACCCATAGTGGTCGATCTCAAAGACTCATCATAAGATCGCATTGAGGGAGCTTTCTGCCTTCTATTCTGCCAAGATCATCTATTTACAAACCAAATCTTTCACTTATTTTAAAAGGAACTTTCAATGAATAATTTGTTATTTAAAGAGCTACTCTTGTTGTAAACCTTGTATATCTTATAAATATATTTTTTATATGTATTTTATACTAACCCCTGTGTATATTCTTTTTATTTCTTTGTATATATTTGGGGTTTCTAACATGTGTTTTACAAATCTGAAATGTAGAGGTAAGGGTTTTGCTCATTAATATTTTTGCAGGTGCTTAGACGCAAAGCTCTGAAAGGAGATTCGATTTTGAAGGTCATATCCCTCTCCTAGATTAGCGGACGGGATTTGAGGGCTAATTTTAGCATTAAGGCAACCGATTAGCAGATCTTGCTTCCCTCTCAAGGACGCAAGAGTTTGAGGCCATTCTAGGTCTTCCAAAGGATTTGATTTGCATATTTGTGATGCCATACCCTCAAGCAAGAATTTTTATAGGGAGCAACCCTTCAAGCTTATGATCTAGCATTTTTTCAAAGGTTTTACCATACAAATTTTGCAGTGGTTTCTATCTAACTTGGGTTTGCTTTTGCAAGTTCATACACTTATTTTTTTAGGCTCAAGTTTGGAATTTTATTCCTCCTTTGGCTAGTTGTGAGGATTATTGAGCATTATAGGCCTAACCAAGGGACTATTAGGCCTTTTTTTGCATAGTTGCAAACCTGCTGAAGCTTCTTTTCCTTGGTCGCAGACGTAGTAGGGCTTGAAATTATTTGCAGACTAACTCTTCGTTTTGCAGGACTAATCTCAATGTTTGCAAGGGGTTTTGTCACTTGGTTAGGGCTTGTGACTAGGTCATTTTCATCTAATGATCTGGAGACTCTTTCAGGAGCTAGCTGCAAAGCATAGCGGCTTTATCTAGTCTAGCCACTGAGAATTTTAGGGTTTGTTCATGCCTTGTTTGTTTTCAGGGCTAACACATTGTTGTTTGTAGGCTTTATCTCAATAATTTGAAGGGTTTTGCATTGCTTTTATGGCTAGGGCTTTGCCCTTAAGGTCTAGTCTTGATATATCATTGTTTGAGGTGAAGCCACAGGCCTATTGGCCTTGTTCCTCCTAGTTGCATGCCTCACAAGGAGGCTAAATTCACTTCTAATCTAAAGCACAATTTTGTGGAGGGTTTCTCATAGAATTTTTGCATTGAATCTGATCTATGAAGCCTTGAAAAATTTTTGCCATCGAATCATATTTCTAACCCTGATTTAATTGTAGAGGTTTTATAGTGATTTTTGAAAGGGGTTTACCTTTCGTTCTTGGCATAATTTTTTTGATCTAACAATGTTTGATTGGCAAGGTTGGGCAAGTCTTTTAAGAAGGCCTATTATTCTTCAACACCTGGCCTAAAATTTTGCCTCATCCCTGGTGTGAGAATGTCTGAAGTGACTTGTTTATTTGCACAAAAATATGAAGCTATAAGCCTTGAAACCTAATTAAATTACCCTTGAAGAATTTAACAATTTAATTAAAATTTGAATCAGATTTTTGAGAGTTAATTAACCTTCATCCTATCTTGATTAAGAGCGTCGTGTTCACTGGTGTAAGGGTGCTTTTCAAGAACTAATATATTGTCTTGCAAGTAGGCTTATTGTTGCAATATCAAGTTGCCCATGTAGCAAAGATTTGGCAAATTTGTGAGCCTTTACATTAAGCAAATTTCGAACTTTCGAACCTCCTAGGCCAAGAAACTACTCTTTGCTATCACTGTCATCATTTATTGGATGGCTGAAAATACTTGAGGTTTGATCCTTGGAAATTTCTAAAGCATCTCAAGAGGGGCATTTGTTCTTGAACAAACCTTTGTAGATTTATCAAAGCTCATTCTTGTTGTGAGATTCCTTGAAGAAGAGCCCTTCTCCTTTGTCTAGAGGGCATCTTCCATTGTAAGCCTCATTAATAAAATAATCTTTTCTCTTGAGGGAGCTTGGAACCTTGTCCCAAGGAATCCTTTCCCCTTATTTAAAAGGGAGAACTAATTGACTTGCTAATTCACTAACTTCAGATCTAGTCACCAACTTGTTCCTCTTGCATCTAGTATCATTTGAATCCTAGATCTAATTTCTAATTGCATCTCTAATCTTCTACTTGGTCTAATCACATTTGGATAGCTCGTCTTGTCTCGAGTGTAATTGGCAGATCTAAGTAGTGATTTCTTTCATTTTTTGTTATCAATCTCATATGCCGTCTAATAATTGTGATTTCACTAAATAATCTTTACTTGTTTCAATTGTCTAAACAAGTGAAGAACAATCTTAAGAACACTTTATTTTGAAGCATTGTGAGATTTTGTTCTAAGATTTTCCAGTCATCATTGTTTCATTGAGTAATTATTGTTGTTTCATTCATCATTGTCATTAGCTAGTAATCTTGTTCTTGAAGTATTCATCCATTTTGTGATTGCACACATATTGGAACCTTGATTCCTTTGGAGCAACATTGAATATCATTGATATCTCATTGAAGCAATTACATTTAGGATGGTAGTTTGCATCTTAAAAATAACCTCCAAGCATAAGCTTGGTTGAATAAAAAGGTAGGACCACCTTCTTCACCCAACTTGTGAAGCTTGACCCTTGTTGAATGGTTAAAACAAATGACCTTGTAGTTCTCTTGTGGGCAATCCCTTGTAGGAACAGAGGCACTTGAGTCGTTAGAACTCCTGCGGAGGTATCATTAATGAGGCCTCAACCTCCTTATCCAACAGTTGTCTCTACAACCTTGTGTAAGACTTATTTCAAAACAAATGAGGAGAAGGATTTCACCTAGATTAGGCATTTAACTTAAAATAACCAAGATTTTGCATTTCACCTAGATAAGTTTTGCATTCATCTTGCACTTTTTTTCATTGGGTTATAGTATCTAGAATTGTGAGCTTGTTCATCTATTTGCAAGTTTTATCCTTCATTATTGTGCTTGTCCACTTTATGCTTTCAATGTCATATCATCATTGATAACCTTTTCTTGAAGTACAAGTTATATTTCCTTGCAAGTTTCTCATCAAGTATTATTGCTCATATTCTAGTTGCTTATAATCTTTTGATTCATTGTACTAACATCTCTCTTGCAGCATTGCTCATCTAGTAACTTGAAGCTTTATACATCATGCAAGTGATATAGTTAAGCTTTGTTATTGAGGAACAGGTCTCTAATCTGTTAAATCTTATTGTTGCCATACTGATCTTAAATTGAATCTATCATTTAATACATACACATTTCTCATCTTATAATCACACTTGCTAGTTAATCCTAATTCAAGTTGCCTAAAGGGGTAGTTGCCTTGCCCTTAGTCTCCAAGGACTTCTTGTTCCAAGAAGTTTGCCCTTCCATCCATCTTTAGGGACTACCCCCCTTAGCTTGTTTAGGAGAGAGCTTAAACAGAGTGAGTAGGGAATAGGTGACAACCCCTACTATGAGCGTTGCGCCTTAGGTGTACACTTTAGGCGACAACGGTGATCTTTACTTTCCTTTTATTGTTATTGGTTCAATTTCTGAAGTGCAATTGCTTGATGAAGAAGATTGAATGCTAAAAGAACTCTAATATATTCACAAGTAATTATCGCAAGTTCAGAAATAGTGCTAGACTCTTTTGCACTCTAGATTTCAACCCTTTCCACTGCCTATCCCCACAAGGATTCACAAAAAATCCAATCAGATGCCATTACAGTAGGAACAATCTTTAGTTCAACCAGAAGCTGATCTCTTTTACAATTTCCCACTCATATTGCATTCAGATTTTATTTTTCAAGAAGATCCTCTGCCTAACCATTGTTTGGATATCAGGGTTAATCATGGTGCAATTAAACTGAGGATGATGGAGGTGTTATAATAGGAAAATTCTGAGAGTTTTGGCTCTTATACTTTCATGTTCAATACTATTAAAGAACCATGTTCCAAGTTCTAAACAACAGCCTTCATATTTTTGTTCAGTAGCAAATACATCATCTTTCCACCTTATGAGATTTCATGGCTTGACTATGTTGATCTTTCTCATCTCATCGATCACTTGGTTGCACGGTTACATTGGTCATGTGAGTATAACTATGGCAGCTTTGACAAACCACTAGAATAAGAGTTCTTGAGTTTGATTTTAAAAATTTAGAGAGAGAGAGCGTAGTGAAAATTTGGGGTCCCAAGTAGTAGTTTTCACTGATTTCTGCATTCAATTTTTTTCTATTGTTTTGTGCTTTAGGACAGCAAACAGCATCTTCTATTTTGCAGATTTGACTTTTTTTGGCTAAATTCATGCCTAATTTAAAGTTTTAGCCTCTTTTCTTGTTTTGCATTAGTATACTCCTGTTTTCTTGTGTAATAAAAGGCCTCTTAAGAGGTTGGTCTGTTATTTTCTTGCATGCATGCATTATTAGTTCATCATCCATCATTAGATTGTTCAATTCAAAGTATGAGTATCATGTCACCAATTCATT
The DNA here is from genome assembly GCA_000404065.3 of Pinus taeda. NCBI lineage: Eukaryota > Viridiplantae > Streptophyta > Pinopsida > Pinales > Pinaceae > Pinus > Pinus taeda. The sequence goes on along the minus strand of APFE031409404.1, from coordinate 52,860 downwards.
TGATATTTCCTCATGCTTATATCTAGGTCACCCTTGAATGAGGACGTGATCTTTTCCATCATATGATATTAACAGATTTGCCTTTTTTTGGCTAAATTCATGCCTAGTTTAAAGTGTTAGCCTCTTTTCTTGTTTTGCATTAGTATACTCCTGTTTTCTTGTGTAATAAAAGGCCTCTTAAGAGGTTGGTCTGTTATTTCCTTGCATGCATGCATTATTAGTTCATCGTCCATCTTTAGATTGTCCAATTCAAAGTATGAGTATCATGTCACCAATTCATTTGATATGTCCTCATGCTTATATCTAGGTCACCCTTGAATGAGGACATGAAATTTTCCATCATATGATAATATCATAATTGTGTTTGATAGGTGGGTAGTCTTGAAGAGACAATAGGATAAGCCTCGAGTCATATTATTGTCTTGTCTCTTCAATTTGTTTTGAGTCATTATCCTTGGTCTGTCAACTCCTCATCTAGTCAATAGGGATATGGCACCATTTGTTCTATTCCTAGATTTTCATTTCGTGTTAAAGGAAAGGTTTTCAATATTGCATTCCTCTTAGTGGATCATTCCACATCAACTTCGGCACATTATCTAAGAAGTGATCCAAAAGTTAAAACCTTGAGAACCATGACAGACATTAACCTCATTGGTGGTCATCTTGCATTCACCAAGGTTGATCATCATTGGATCTTGGTTGAATGAGCCTTGTCAATGTTCAATTTCAATCTATCACTCACATGGGCAAGTTGTGCTTGTACCTTTGGGCCCATTAGCCTCATTGGTGGGTTCCTTCGAACCTAGCAAGTGTTTTACAGGTATTTTCTGTTGATTTGCTAGTGCTAATGAGACAAGCACAATTTCCTGCAACTGATAATTACTTCCAATGATATATGATATTACTTTAGTACACCCCAGAACATCATTAAGCAATTACACTAAGAAAATCCAACTGTAAATGCAAGAGAAACAGTAAAGGTCATAGTAGAATAGCCATGCACAATAGACACCAAAATTTTGCCTTGGGAAACCCAAACTCGGGACAAAACCTAGCAATCCTTTCTAGGAGAAATTGTTCAAATTGGCAAAAGATACAATCTGATATTTACAAGTCAAACTTTGTCAACACATAACAAAATACCGCATTGGTCAAACCTAGTCAAACAAGCCGAAACTTGGCCTTCTACAGCAGCAAATCAGCTTGATCAATCTGCCCAGAAATACCCAGTCAAACAATGCAGCCCACACATGCGAGGTCAAACTCGACCACCTGCAGGTCAAACAAATCACAGAGCAAAAAGCCCTCAAAAGCTTGGCCAATGCTAGTCAAAATAGATCTCACAAAGTTTCAGCCAACACTGGTTAACACTAGTCAAATGCTGGTCAAACTTGGATGTCTTAGAAATTCAGTTCCTTGGAATCTTCGGCCTCTTCCTTAGATTGCTTCCCACATGTGCGAGAGAGAAATGTATGTGTGATGAGTGTCCAAGTGAGGAGGTTGAATGCCTATATATAGTGTTCATGAGGTGCCCAAGGGGCACATCTCCTTGTTGGTCCAACTTGAAGAAAAAATGATTTAATTTAATTTTCTTTCATGAGCCAACTTGTGTAGTTGGGGAATACCTCCTGCAGCTACCCAAAAATCGGCACTCCCTCTTCGCTAGGGCACCTTCACTTCTTCAAATGTCCACTTCGCTAAAAATTTCTCCATCCCAAGAAAAGATTGAATGAGCCTGCTATGTTAATGTACCCATCCACTTCATGTTCTATTCTAGAACCATGTGGAAAGTATCTTGCATTAGCATCATGCAAAGGATCTAGTCACCCACTAGCCAAATACCCTTTGGCGAGATATAGTCAAGTACACCCCCTAACCAACAAAACTAGTCTTGGGTCACCAACTAACCAAGTTGTCACTTGGAACCAAATCAATTCTCGCTTAAAAATGGTGAAAACCTGGCCCTATTTACCATTCTTCCATGTCATCACATGGCACTTGAATGGTAAAATATATTTGCCAGATGCTTTGAGGAACTCACTCTACCCACTATCCAAGTAACCCTTGGCAATATGGTCAAAACTTTCTAACCGAGTGAGCACTTCAGGCCCTGATGCTATCTGGCCATTCTCCCTAGCCACATTACATGGCACTCGGTCAATACCCTTGACCTAAGAAGAATGTTTGCCCGGATGCTACAACATCAACACTCCCTCTCAACAAGGGAGGCATTCTCAACCACTCCAAGCTTGTCCCTGAAGTATAAAAACTTCGTTCGGGAGAGAGACTTTGTGAGAATGTCAACAACCTTCTCGTCCGTAGAAATGTATTGGAGACTCACTACTCCCTTTTGTACCATGTCTCAAATGTAGTGGTACTTGATCTCAATGTGCTTCAACCTGCCATGGAAAAATTAACTCTCTAAAAGCTTCTCACAGTTTTGATTGTCACAATATATTACGGTCCTCTCCAACAGCCGATCAAACAATCCTACAAGCAGCTTTTGAAGCCACACTACTTCACAACCCCCAGACTAGCTGAAATATACTCGGCCTCTGCAGTGCTAAGTGTGACAGATGTCTGCTTCTTGCTCGTCCAGGATATCATAGTAGAACCCAAACTAAAGCAACACCCTAGTGTGCTCTTCTTGTCTTCGACACTTCCTACCCAATCAAAATCTGTGTATCCCTGTAGTTGTACTTCACCATTTGAGACATATCTCAATCCATAATTGACTGTACCACACAGATATCTCAACATATGCTTTGTCGCAATCCAATTTACATGCCTAGGTTCCAACATGAACTAGCTCAAAGAGTTCACTACAAAGCAAATATCAGGCTTGGTATTAACCAGATACATCAAGAATTCAATCAATCATTGATACATAGAGGGATCCACCAAATCTGAGTCAAAGCCTTTCAGCTTCTGCAGATTGGACACCATGGGAGACCATTGACTTGCAATCCATTATCCCAAATCTCTAAAGGATCGTAATAATATACTTCCCTTGACCAAGGAAGATCTCACTCGGTTTCTGCCACACTTCTAATCCCAAGAAATAATGCATCAAACCTAGATCCTTCATCTTGAACTTAGAGGTCAACTCCCTCTTACACTAATCAATGAGATTTTATGCTCCTGTCAAAAATAAGTCATGATCGTATAACAAGAAGATCACAGGCTCACCTTTAACTACCTTGTAATAAAGGTTGGGATTGGCATCACTCTTAGTGAAGCCAAGACTCATCAAGTATCCATCAATCGAATAATACCAAACTCGAGGTGTCGAGTTAAGTCTGTTCAAAGCCTTCTTCTGTCTGCAAACACGAGACTCCTTCTCATGTACCTCAAAGCACTAAGGTTTCTCTATGTACACTTCTTCCTCAATCACTCCATTGAGGAAATTGGTTTTCACATCCATCTAATGCAATTTCCAACCCATAATAGAAGCAATAGAAATAATAGTTATAATAGAAGTGTACCTAGAGAGTAGAGAAAATGTCTTTCACAGTCTTCTCCCTCTTTCTAGGAGAACCTTCTTCCCACGAATTTTGCTTTGTACTTCTCTAGGCTCCCATAGACCACATGCTCGATCTTGTAGATCCATTTGAAAGTCACCATTGACTTCCCTTCAAGTCTTTACACAATTTCCCACACATCATTCTTCATGATGGACTAACATTCCTCCATCATGGCATACTTAAACTTGTTGGCTTGTTGCCTCCTCATAGTTGGACGACTCGAAAACAATTATGTGACTCATCAGTACCGCATATCCTAAGTAATTCTTAGGACGTTTGCTTTCTCTAAAGTGCTACGACGAGCTACATGCCGCTTTGCATCCTACACTATATTTTGAATCCATGTCGGGCTCTTCTTGGATTCTGGAATAATGACCCTAAGTGGGTCCACTGGCTTAATGGGACCTTTTGGCTCTTACTAATGATCTAAAGGATGTTACACAATTACAGAAGGATCAAAACCCACATCCTTAGGAGCCTCTTACTCATCATCAATATCCATGTAAGATCCTTTGGATCTCCAGTAGGTTGCATCCTCATCAAAGGTAACGTCTAGGCAAGTTGAGATCAGCCTGACATGAATACTCAAATATCAATATATATTTATGTCGAAAATACATTGCTTCTTCCATATTTGTTTGGAGGGGTTAATTGCTAGCCTTTTGATCTTGACTTGGAAGGAGTCTTTCACTATGATTCTGCCCTTGATCTTGGAGTCATACATTGTACATCTTCAAGTGTAACCATTTACACCAATGACACAAACCTATCACCTAGCCTAGAGCTCATAATGAGAGCTACAAGAACAAATACATTTTTGAGCATGAAGCCCATGACTCAAATTCACAAATTATTTTTCTAGATACAATTTACATCATTTACATTGGAATGTGTCATTATGAAGACGGAACCTAGTTACACTTTCTTCAATACAATAACACAAAAATGAAGTGATAACTAGTAGGCAAATCAACCCAAAGGTCACTAGCTAATTGCCTCTTTGTTTGGATTGGTGGTTGCCAATTTCAAGGGGGTACCCCTAGCTTGTCATGCACTGAAAATCATCTAAAACTATGCAAATTAGCATAGGAATTGGCACATAATATGGGTCCTTGGCATGCACTCATACACCCAAGAATAAAATTGGTTAGTTAATTAGAAATAAATGTGAAAATTTTAATCAATTTTTAGTAAAGTGTGAAAGAAAGAAAGAAGAGAATGTGTTGTAAATGATTGACAAAATCAAAGTGGATGCTAGAAGAAAATCACAAGATGAGAGGCTAGAAGAAAAACATGATTAACTATGTCTTTTTCCTCACCAAATGATGGGTTACATCATAGAGACAAGATGCAAGATAGACCATGATAAAAGTGCCCTGCAAAGAGTATAGATAGAGAGAAAGGAAGAAAGAAATGATGGAAAATAAGCTCTATTGACTACTCAAGAAAACTATGTCAAACAATGGTCATTTAACCTCTTTATAGAATTCTCCTCATCCTAAATGAGACATCTATCTCGTGCAATATACCTTGTTTAACTTGTGGTGAAGTGAGTGGAAGTTGAGGAGTTTTCATGTTCCTAACCCATGTGCCTTGTTAGAAGTGATGAAAAGTGGAGTCAACTTAAACAAGTCCAAGTCAAACTCTCCCATGCGCCTTGAGTTAAGTGGAGTGAAGAGAGGTGACCTCGTGTGTTTTCTTCCCTGAAGTGGAGTGAAGAGAGGTGACCTCGTGTGTTTTCTTCCCTGAAGTGGAGTGAAGAGAGAGAGAGAGAAAAGTCCACATGTTCTAATTCAATTCCCCATGTGCTTTGAGTGAGGTGAAGTGGACATGAGTTAGGAACTTTTTCCATTTAACAAAGTATAACTCAACAAGGCAACTACTGTGGGACTTCCATGTCACAGAGACACAATGCATCCACTTGTCACCTTGCATGGTGAACACTTGATATAATTTGATATACCAAAAATGACAATACCCTTAAATGTCTAGAATTGCTAGGGGAACCCTGTTAAATATAGCACACCTAAAAGTATGCACTACTAAAAATAGCAAGTCCTTGCATGTCAATGAAATTAGGCTCGTCGAATTCAAATTTCTACAAGAAGCTTAAATATTTGCTCAAAATCACCATGTGAGCCACGTAAACTCAATTGCTAAAAATAGTAGTGTCTCACATCTCGACCAAAAATAGCTCATAAGTGTTGTGAGCTCACAAGCATCCGAAATATATGCCATCACCTCTTACATGCAAGTCTCTGAACTCTAATTGCTAGAAATAGTAGTGTCCTTCAAACTGATGAAAGTGGCTATGAAATGTCTCTGACTATGAACTGGGCTCAAATCACTGAAAAATCTTGCATCTAATCACTATGAGAACCATCTCTGAGTTGTGTGGAAGGTGACTCTAATAGCAAACTTTGAAAGCTGACTTGAACACCAACCCAATTAGAGATGGCTCTTAACCCTCCAGTTTGCAAGTGCCAAATTTGAGGCTTAACATTAGCCTACTCAAGACGATGAGATCCCTCCGAGGGATGTTGGGAACCTCAAAATCTCTACACTTGTAGCTATAAATAATGTTCCTTGTGAAAATCTAATTTATAGAACACAATGCTTGTCCATTGGGCAATGGAGTTAATATGCATGGTGCCTTGATTGATTGATTGAAAGGAGAACTTACCCATACACGCCTATTTGGAACTGCTACTTGCGATCCATCCATCATGTACACTTCTCCCACTAGAAAATACATGGAAGTTGACACATGGGAGAGAGCCTCCTTGTCAGATGTCAACAAGGAAAATGTTGATTTTTGGGTAGCTATGAGAGGTATTCCTTAGCTACACAAGTCGACTCATGAAAGAAAATTAAAAATTAAATTAACTATTTTTTTTTCTTCAAACCGACCCAACAAGGAGACGTGTCCCTTGGGCACCTCATGAACATTATATTTAGGCATCTGACCTCCTCACTTGGACACTCATCTCACACACACATTTCTCTATCTCACATGTGGGAAGCAATTTGAGGAAGAGGCCAAAGTTTCTAAGGAGTCGAATTTATGAGATATCCAAAGTTTGACCAGCATTTGACTAGCATTGATCGAAACTTTCTGAGATCTGTTCTGACCAGTGTTAACCAAGTTTTTGAGCTTTTTGTGTGACCTCTGCTGATTGAGATGCTCTGTGATTTGTTTGACCTATGGTTGACCAAGTTTGACCTCACATGTGTTGGCAACATTGTTTCACAGAGTATTTTTGGGCAATTTGACTGCGCTGATTTGTTATTGCAAAAGGCTGAATTTCGGCCTATTTGACTAGGTTTGACTAGTGCTGTATTTTGGTCTGGTTTGACCAAGTTTGACTTGTAAATATCAAATTGTATCTTTTGCTGAACTGAACAATTTTTCCTAGAAAAGATTGTTGGGTTTTCTCTCGAGTTTGGCTTTCCAAGGGAAAAATTTTGGTTTCTACTGTGCATGGCTATTATATTGTGATCTTTATTGTTCTTGTTGCATTTACAGTTGAATTTTCTGAGTGTAATTGCTTAATGATGTTCTGGCCCCTGGGGTGTACTTAAGTAATATCATATATCATTGGAAGTAATTATTAGTTGCAGAAAATTGTGCTTGTCTAATTAGCACTAGAAAATCAAGATGGTTTCAGAGCTATGGTGGAGAAAGGTCATTGAGATCAACCCTTGAAGACACCTATTTTACAATCTGATCTGTGACCAGATACTTGACCAAATGGTTCCCTCTACAAGCCTAAAGATAGGTTGGAAGGTGCAACAAATTTTAGGACTTGGAGGAACAAAATGGATCGCATTCTTGAAAAGAATGATGTCATGGTATATGTGGAAGGCAAGATTACTAAACCTTAGGATGATAAGGGAAAATCCAAGCACAAGAAGATGGAAACTAAGGCCAAGAGGATTTTTGTTGAATCCATCAAAGACCATTTGATTCCATTTGCTGCTGGGTTGAAGTCTTCAAAGCAAAATACATGATGCCCTAGTACGGTTGTATGCAGTCAACAACATTTGGTCAGATGATGACCTTGAGGAATCAACTTCATGATATTCAGATGTCTAGATCAGATATTGTGGCTTCACTACTTCAAGAGGTTCTCTTAGTTGAGAGATCAACTCAAGACCGTTGGACAAAATATTAATGAATCAGAACTTGTGGCTATGAGCCTTAACGGGTTTCCTAATTCATGGGATTCATTTGTTTCAAGCATTTGTAGCAAAACTGAAATTCCAAAGCTTGATCAACTATGGGCTTCCTTTACCCAAGAGGAGTCTAGTCTAAAATCAAAGGGGAAGGTTCAAAGACCTCAAGATGGTGAGTCCCAAGCATTTGCAGCTCATACGAGGAATGGTAAAGGAAGAAGAAATTTTGGAAAACTTCATAAAGGAATTCAAGTAGAAGACCTACTGTCGTTCAAGATCAAAAGAAGGATATGTCAAAAATTCAATGTTTCGATTGTCACAAGTTTGGTCATTATAAAAACAAGTGTCTTGAAGGGAAGAATGATAAGAAGAGGAAGGGCAAGCAACATGCTTCATCAACAACCATTGATGATGATGAGCATCCACATCAGAAGAGATTCGGGAATGACAATACAAATGATATGGATTACTTCTTCTTTTCTGCCCTTACCGGCATTGTTGTAGATCACAATGTCATTTGGTTAGTGGACAATGGTTCCTCCTGACATATGAGAAGTGACTGTGATAGTCTCACATTATTGGTAGAGAGGAAGTCAACGCAGGAAGTGGAACTTGGTGACAATACCAAGTATGCAGTCAAAGGTGGTGGGTCAACATCTTTCCAGTTGGAGTCAAGAGAAAATATTCACATAAATGATGTGTTGTATGTACATTGAAGATTTGCTCATATACACTACAGGGCATTGCCAACATTGATGAAGACTATTGCAAGTCTTCCAAAGCTCCAAGTAGAGTGTGAAGGAGCTTGCAAGGGTTGTGCACTTGGCATGAATGTCAATGGATCTTTTCCGAGCAATGATAGTAGGTCCAAGGGGATCTTGGATCTAATACATTCAAATGTACGCAGACCAATGATAATATCATCTTTGGGTGGTTTTTTGTACTATGTTACATTCATTGATGGATTCTCTTGGAAAACATGGATCTATTCCATGAAGACCAAGGATGAGGTATTTAGTAGGTTCCAAGAGTTCAAGGCTCAGGTAGAGAACTTGACAGGGAAGAAAAGCAAGGTTCTGAGTTCAAATAACAAAGGAGAGTATATTTCCAACGACCTCATTGCCTTCTATAAGGGAGCAAGGATTAAGAGGGAGTTGATAGTTCCTTGCAACCCTTAGCAAAATGAGGTTGCTTAAAGGAAAAATAGGTTCATTGAGGAGGTTACTAACACAATGATTCATGATTTAGGATTTACCCAAGTTCTTATGGGGAGAGGCATCCAAAATAATAGTTTATGTTCAAAACAGAAGTCCTCACCAAATCTTAGGGAATAAGATTCCTGAAGAGGCTTTCACAGGGGAGAAACTTAGAGGTCGAGCAATTGAGTATCTTTGGGTGTCCAGTCTACATTCATGTAGCCAAGGAGAAAAGGACAAAGCTTAGCCTTCTGGGAAGAAGGGAACATTTGTTGGATATAGTGAGACATTAAAATATAAGATAAAGGGGATATTTTATATATTTATATATACTAAAATAAATTAATTAATTAATAGTTATGTATAAAAGATATTAAATAAATAATTAATAGATAGTTATCAAAGATATTAAAGTAATTAATAGTTAGATATAAAAGTTATTAAATATTAGAGTCAAAATAAATAATTATAAAAAATTAATTAATTTAATAGATGGTTATCAAAGATATTAACTATATAAATATTTTTGATAACTATCTATCAATTAAAATTAATTTATTTTATAATTTATTTATTCTAATATACATTTATAATATAAAATTCATAAAATGGTCCATTTGCTTTTATAAGAAAATAACTAATTGTAGTAACTTTTTTAATTAAATATAGGTTTTACCTCTAATCTTGGTCCAAACCTACCATTTCTTGGTCAAATTTAGTCGTTGTCGATTTAGCCGTTACCTGATCAAGTGATTTAGCCATTGGAGTCTCTACTCTATCTATTTAATATCCAAAGTGAGATCTATTCATTCAACTTGTCCTGACAATGAACCACACTTGGTTCGAAACGCGTCGACAAAAAAACCCTAATGTGATTTTCGCCAATGAAATGAAATAAAACAACTTTCAACTTTCATGAAGCATCATATTCATAAATCATTACTAATGAGTTATAATTGCCAACTTCAAACTTCAAACTTAAATTGTCATATATTGTTTACAAAAAATATCATAATAGCTATTAAAGAGTCAATAGTTATAAAAACTACTAGAAACTAGAAAAGACAAGTAAATCTATTATCTATTGCTAATGCTTTGGCCTCCTACCACCATGAGAAATGTCTAATTTTTTAGTCGTGTTGGAAAATATGGATCTTTGTCATTAATATCACCCTCTAAGCATTAATATCCAGAGGTATCTTTGTCATTACCTTTGGATCCGTATAGGGATCTTTGTCATTCATATCACCCTCTAAGCATTAATATAAGATAGAAAAAGAAGAAAAATGATCGTGAGCTCTGGAGCGCCACCATGAAACCCTAGCCTTCGCCTCGGCACCCTTGCTACTCTACAGCCCATGGCTTTGGGCCCTCTACCCTCTTGCGTCGTTTCTGAGTTCTTTTTTGAATTCCTGCAGTTCAGAGCGCTCGTCTGCTGCTGGGAGGGACTAGTAAGCCAGGCTTGCCCTCATGGAGGTCTCGAGCTCGCCCCAGGCAGGTCACCCTTCATCTGTCAAAGCCTTCTCTCGACTCTTGGCCAACTTGCCGCAGAAGAAAAAGAATGAAGCAGCCAAGTTTGTCAAGAGGCTAGAATACATTCATGAAATCTCCCTGCCGCCAGAGACTTCGATTCAAGTCGCCCTCTCCTTGGCTGAGCGAGCTCTCGTTGGCGAGTTCACCGTTCTATGGCCTTCTCCTAAACCACTAAGACCTGGGTTAACAAGAACTGGGCTCCTCTGATCAAGAACAGTGTCACCTCTTACTTCTTAAGACGAGGGTTCTTCCTCTTCGAATTCACTTCAAAGGACGACGAGAACCTAATCTTTCAGAATGGCCCCTATTTCATGGGCCCCCAAGGCCTGTACCTCAACAGATGGACGTCAGATTTCGACCCTACAGTCAATGTTCCCTCAGCTGTCCCTGAAACACATCGGAAACGCATCTACGTAGAAGTAAACCTAGAGGTGGGTCTCCCGGAAGCCATCAAAATCAAAGTAGGAAACTAAACCCATTTACAGAAGCTGGATTACGAGCAGTTGCCTTTCAAATGCCGAAAATGTCATGTCTACGGTCACTTCACTAGAGGACGCCCAATCAATGTGGAACCAGATAAGGGTAAAGAAGAAGGTTGGAACCAGGTCAAGCGCGCCAGGAAAATCCAAAAGCACGTTGGTCCAAACAGAAGAGGTCCTCAGGCCCCTCCTCAGCAACCCCCTCCCAAAATGGATCAAGAAAATAAATTCGCTCCTCTAAGCTCACAAATAGAGGAAACTCAGGAACCAGACAATCAAAAATCAACCCCACCCTCTAAAGGTACCCCCTCTTCTCCCAAGGGGGCAAGCCTTGCTGAGAGTTCCAAAGGAAACGCTGTCGAAGTAGAGGAAGATGAGCATGAATCAAATTGCTCGGAGGAAGAAGGGGAAATAGGAGAATCCCAAGCTTCGATAAGGAGATCCACAAGAGGCCGCAAATCAGATCAGGAAAAAAGAGAGCAGGAAACTTTCAAGGATAAGCTCCAAGGTAGCCAGCCAACCCTTGAGAAGCTACTAGCATAAAAAACAAAGATGGCGAGAAACCAGCCCCAAGGCTCCAAGGGAGCCAACCAGAAATACAAATGATGAAGATAGTCTCCTAGAACTGTAGAGGTATGGGGAGTAGAATCAAAAAAGAAGCCATCAGAAGTTTAATAAGAACAAAAGCTCCTGACATACTTCTCATCTACGAGACCAAACTGGAAGACTCTGTCTTCCTTCAGGCAAGTAAGAAACTCTGGAACAAATGTGAGGCGAAAGCAATCTCAGCCCAAGGGGCTTCCGGTGGGTTGGGCACTCTTTGGAACGCTAGCAAATTCTCAGTCGTTTCTGAGACCCTCAATACTCACTGGTTGTTCTTAAAATTGCAGCACTTAGATTCAATAGAGATTATCAGTCTCTTCAACGTGTACATCCTTATGAACGCTGTGGAAAAAAAGGCCTGCTGGGACTCCATAAGAACCCAAGTAGATCTCGTTAATCTTGAGAATACCATCATAGCAAGAGATCTTAACCTCACTCTCTTATCAGCAGACAAGAGAGGAGGCAGCATTGTTCGAGATCCGGCAAGGGACTGGGCAGAGGACCTTATGCAAGACTGGGACCTGCTGGACATCAAGCCAATCTCTGGTAAGTACACTTGGACTAATAAAAGAATTGGTCCTCGCCACATTGCTGCCAGACTGGATAGATTCTTACTTCAAAGCTCTTTTCTTCTGCTTGGATTAGAGGCTAGAGTTCATATTCTCCCATGCAACACTTCTGATCATAAACCCATCAAGCTAGAACTAGTGTTTCAGCTAGAACTGGTGTTTCAGCTAGGTCCAATTCCCTTCAGATTTAGCCCGCTCTGGGCTAAGGAATCGAACTTCATGCAATTAGTTAAGGGCATCTGGATGCAATCGGCCAAAGGCTCCCCCTTTTTTGTCTAGGAGGAGAAGCTCAGAAGAGTGAAAAGGGCTTTAAAAAGCTGGGCCAAAACTCTGCCCAATCCAGCAAATGAAAGAAAAAATCTCCAACGCATTCTGGAAAATCATCATCTCCAAGCTAAAACAGCTAACATAACTAAAGAGATTCTAGACAAAGCTGCCCAGCTCCAGCAAAACTATCACAAGGCTTGTTTAGCAGAAGAAGAGTACTGGAGACTTAAGTGGAGACTTAAGTCACACAGCCTTTGGCTTAAAGCAGGGGACAGGAACTCTTCCTTCTTCCATAAACAATCTCAGGCAAGGAAATGTACCAATTCCATTTCCAAAATCAAAGATGGCACTATTATTCACAAAGACAATGCAAGCATCAAAAAAGCTGCCTCCCTTCACTTTAAAAGCCTGTATAATGAAGATATAAATATGGACCAAATCTCTGATATGATTGACGTGGTTCTCTCCTTGATTACTGTTGAAATGAATCACCTTCTTGAAGCTAAAGTCACCAAGAATGAAGTCAAGGATGCCCTCTTCGCCATGGACCCAAACAAAGCCCCTGGGCCGGATGGATTTACAGCCAGATTCCTCCAATCTTGCTGGTCGATTATGGAAAAGATCTATACAAAATGGTTATTAAGTCCTAAGCTTGCCAAAAAATTGGAAGCAACACGAACTCTGCTTTTCTTGCTGTCATCCTCAAAGAGAAAGGAGCCAACACCTTCAACAGGTTTCGACCGATTTCGCTATGTAATATTGTTTACAAAGTGCTTACTAAAGTCATCGCTAATAGACTTAAGCTCATCCTCCCCAAAGTCATTCCGAAAAGCCAAGGAGGATTCATTCAAGGGAGACAGATAGTGGACAATTTCATTCTGGTCCAAGAGTCAATCCACTCAAGTCTGAGTCGCAATGAAAAAGGTATGGTTGTCAAGCTCGATTTAGCAAATGCTTTTGATAGAGTCAAGCATAGTTTTCTGCTGAAAGTCTTACACAAATTTGGATTTGGGGAGAAATTTATAAATTGGATTCAGGCCTGCATTTCGAAGCCTTGGATTGCTCCATTAGTAAACGGCAAAGCTGCTAACTTTTTCAAAGCCACGAGAGGGCTCAGGCAGGGGTGCCCTCTCTCACCCCTTCTATTCGTTCTTCAAGCCTTTGTCCTCAGCTTCTATTTAGACAAAAAAATGATGGACCAGGAAATCGCTGGGCTTTGTATAGCAAGAGGTGTTAAAAACATTAATCATGCCCTCTTTGCGAATGACACCTTGTTATTGGGAGTTGCCTCTGTGCTTATAGCCTCCAGATTTAAAGGAGTCCTGGACTAGTTTTGTATGATTTGGGAAGCAGATAAAACAATGGCAAATGCCATATCTATTGCTGGAAGTTGGAACACCACTTCCAGCTTGCTCAATTCCATTTCCAGAACCTTTGGTTTCGCAGCCTCCTCAAACTGGACTTCCTTCAAGTACCTAAGCCTTCCTGTATTTCTTAAAAGAGCCTTCAGCAGAGATTGGCTTCCCCAATTGGAGAAATTCAAGAACAAGTTGCTTGCCTGGGGCTTTTCCTAGCTCAACATTGCTGGTAAGTCTGTCCTTATAAAATCAATCCTTAACAGTCTTCCCTTATTTCAGTTTTCTGTTATTCTTGCTCCCTCTGGCATTCTCAGAAAAATGGAGGAGATCATTTGGAAATTTTTTTGGAAGGGGTTCAAGCAAAATGAGAAAAATATTTCGTTAGTCAGCTGGGAATCCATCTCCAAACCGCTCTTGGAAGGAAGCTTGAACTTCAAAAATCTTGGATATCAAAATATCGCTATGGGAGCTAAGCTCATCTGGAGAATTATTGCTCCTAACCTTGGCTGAGCACAACTAGCTCTTTGGAAAAGATACTTTAATGGCAAGCGCTCCCGCTGTCTAGATCATCCTCTGCCGCTCCTGAATACACCCTTCCAGAAGCTCTGTACCAAAGCCTGTCCTCCTATAAATACTCATGCCTATTGGGTCCCCGACAATGGAAAAAGGATCAACCTTTGGACAGACAAAATTATGAACAATGAGTCGCTGGGAGACTGTCACTCTCTTCAAGCGTTGCGCAATTGGATGAACGATGCTGGATTGCATTCCCTGTGGGGCATTTCAGTCTGGCAGGATTCACGCTGGGCTGGCTGGAAACTTAAAACGCCCCCAGATTTGTCTATGGAACGCGATGAACTGCTCTCCAAGCTTCACGGATTGGGTCCAAAGCGGATGCGAAGTAGGGATTCAAGAGGTTGGGGTGTGCAGGCTGGTGGTTATTCCGTTGCTCAAGGATACGCCAAGCTGTGTGAGCACCCCCATGTGGCCACGAACCTAGAGCCATGGAAAGGGATATGGCATTATCGCTCACCGCCAAAAATCGACTTCTTCAATTGGCTGTTATGCCATTCCAAAATCTTGACAGACAATAATCTTCAGAAGCGTGGCTTTCAAGGCCCTTCAAGGTGCAAACTTTGCAAGGTAAACCAGGAAAGCGTTTCTCATCTGATGCTTGAATGTTCCTTTACATTGCAGATCTGGACCGAGCTACTAGAAACTTTGAGTTCAAGCTTTGCATTGCCTTCCTCCACTGCTGATTTTTTTGTCAAATGGCTGCCAAGGTACCCTGGTCCTCCTCCAA
Organism: Pinus taeda; assembly: GCA_000404065.3. Taxonomy (NCBI): domain Eukaryota; kingdom Viridiplantae; phylum Streptophyta; class Pinopsida; order Pinales; family Pinaceae; genus Pinus; species Pinus taeda. Next base: position 37,852 of record APFE031409404.1, on the reverse strand, counting down.
AAAACAAAATTATTAGAGTTGCTTGGTTTATTCTCCCTAAAATTATCTGCTAGCAGATTTGGCTTAAGCGAAACAAAAGGATTTTCAGAAACTACGAACAGGATGTCAAGCTAGTGGTAGTTAAAATTAAATGCCAGTTAAAAGAGTGCCGGAGAGACCACAAAGAGTATCTAAATCTCACCCAGCAAGATAGAAATTGGGGATCTTCTCTTGATCTTCAGTTCCAAAAAATGGCAAAGAGTATCTCCCTCCCAAAAGTTTGGCAAATAAGGGCTATAGCAAAAGAGTTCCAGGGATGGATTGCAAACCATCAGAGCCACTCTCTATTTTTTGATGGGGTTGCAAAGGGCAATCCTGGAAGAGCTGGTGCTGGAGGAGTTATATTGAATCCAGCTGGTTTTAGGATCCACAGTTTCGCCTAGGGTTTGGGCATCGCTTCTAGCATTCAAGTTGAGGCTTTGGCTCTTTTTCAAGGATTCAAGATTTTGAAAGTGTTGAACATCAGGGAGGCTAATGTTACTCGAGACTCTCAGGTTATCATTAACACTATGGTGACTCATTCTAAGCCAATGGACCTAAGGCTAGCAAGGCTGATTCATAGAATTTCAGACCTTGGAGACTCTTTCCAGAACTTGAATTTTTATCATGTGTTGGGAACCAATAATAAGGAGGCAGACACTGAAGCTAACAAAGCAGCCCTTCTCAGAGGCAGACAGGAAATATTTGAACCACTTCCTTAATTTAGAAAATTGTCATGTTTTATTGCCTACTGTTAAATCAGTTTGTTTGTATCCAAAAGCTTGGGAAAATCTCTGAAATTGACCGCATAGTAGTAGCTAAAAAGAAATGTGAGCTAAACATAATTGTCACAGTCTTGCAAGGGTGTTCGGCATTTCTTGATTTAGACGCACCTTTTGTAATCTGCTCTTTGCCATTAAGGCCAAGTTTCTAATATATCCACTACCCGTTTCTATAAAAAAAAACATAAGATAGAAAAAGCATAGCATGTCAAGTCAAGATTTTGTTTGAGTTATGTGTACATCTTTAGGAGGGTTGTGATAGAGGAGTTTGACAACCAATGTCACTAACATCAAGGTACATATAGGGATCGGTGTTCTTGATTAAATACGAGTTCCATACCCTAATACATGACAAAATCCAATGAAAACATTGCAATCCCCCCAATCCTGAAAAACTGATAAGTCTACTGGATTTTGAATGAAATCTAAAATTCTACTTTCTCCATATGAAATCCAATGATGTTGGAATCACTGTCAAACATCCTGAGTCATTTCATGGTAATGTTAAAACTTTAAGTAAAAGGATGAAAATGAAGATTAAGGAGAGTGTCACTTTTACTTACCATGAATCGCATCTCAATACTAGGGCCATAGTCTTGATCATTAAGCTGCCCCACTCAAAACTTATTTGTTTCTTTGAAAAAAATTGCATTTGGAATATTACTGCAAAAAAGACAAAACACTCCCAAAAAGGCAGGGAGCGTTTTTTTAGGGAGCGCGCTCCGGAGCCGCTCCCGCTCAAAGCGCATCCCATGGGGGTGGGGGGGCGGCTCCCCGCAGCCCTAACTAAGACTTCCAACCGGTCACAGATGCGTTAGTTAGCTCTGCTGGCAGCACAAAAGTTGCAACATGTATACCCGGGGTCTAAGCACTGAAAGTGCTTGACTTGACCACTACACGCTTGATGATTATTTTGTTTATGTTGATTGGGGTTCTAAAAATAGCATATCGCTAAGCTCTGTTCAAGAAACTGAATTGGGTTTCCTTGAACTAAATGTCTCTTCTAAAGATAACATGTTTGTGGGTACCTAGATAACAACAATATTTGAATGCTAAATAAATAAAGTGTCGATAATGCAACATTCGCAGATCAGCATTCTCAATGAGGTATTAAAAATAAAGTACACAGACAGGAGAGAAATATATTCCAAAGTGTTCAAGCCATTCAAATAAGATATTATTCCAAGTGCATGAATCTCAGAAGGACAAATTCAGAAACATTATCATTTTCTATCTACTCTATCACTGATAAACAGTATCGAATTTACAGCGACAAATGACATTTTGCAAGCCCTTTGAAAACAAGGGCACTTTCTCAAATATATAAAAATAAAAAAAAATAGTGCTTCTGTACACCTAAATTTTCAATTTTCAAAAGGATAACCAATTACGAAAAAACAATCATTGGAACAAAATAAAAGAACTTGGAACCCTGCAAAATATATAAATATGTTACAACTGTGTAGTTATCCTCTGTATATTTAAAAGGATAAGCAAGCATTCAAAGATGTCCAGGTCATTGCCCACTTCAGAAGATAATAACAATTCAAATCGCTTCCAGGACAATTTTATTAACTTGCGGCATGCTTAGGGCAAATGATCTTCACATTCAATCTTGCTTAAAATAAACTAAATCTGATATGCATCGTGGCCTGAAATTACGGTTTAGCCTTATTGACCACCATCATGGCCTAAAATTAGGGTTTCGGATACATAGGCATACATAAAGACGTAATGTTAGGGTTAGGCTTATATCATTCATACAGAAACAAATTTTAGCGCGAATCCTGATCTGGCCGTCTGAACCCGCAACAGCAATACAACTTTCTCTCTGAGAATCCAAAAACCTGGAAACCCTAGACTAGCTGCAGTTTGCAGTAAATCAAATTCAATCACCGCAAAAATATAAACAAAAATCATCTGACCTCGATAACCGATAAACCTACAGTGGCTGAGGTCTTCAATAGCTCAAGCTGCTTGTTGCCTCTGCGGAGCAAATACTCGATGTAGGTGAAATCCTTTTTATCTACTGACTTCGCATTTTTCCTGAACTCTGTCGATACAATTTGCTCTATTCTGCATCGCTCGGGGGAATCTTTGGATCGGGCTGCTCGTAAGAATCCTCTGTACAAACTCAAAGCCTGCCGTTGCATTCCCGAGAGCCTTTGCGCAGGTGCCATCAATGTTACTTTTCTTAATTAAAATTCTGTGCATCTCATTCAATTTGTTTGAACCAGCCGCCGACCAAGATTTCAATAAACCTGTGGGAGGCATTGGGACACCTAACCAAGTTTCCTTAAATCTCAGCGGAGGCATTGGGATGAATACGCAATCATATCTGATGAGCTTAATGGTTAAATAAACATAATGTCTCTCCTAATTCTTTAAGAGTTGTTTTTTTATTAATTTGTAATGTATTTTTTTAATTGTTTTTTAAGCTTATATATTAGTGAAATTTTTATTTATTAAAAAATACCATTATATTTATTATGTGATAAAGTATTAATAGTCTTAATAATTTTTTATTTTTAAATTAGTTAAAAATTATTATTAAAAAATATTATTATTAATTTTTTAGTTCCTTACATATAGTTAAATTTATTTATAAATATTATTATTAATTAAGAAAGTACTGACCACTTGAAAAATAGAATTTGATTGGATTCACATAATATTTAATGCATGTTATTTTTTTATAAACAAGATTGTTTTAGGGAAGTAATGGAGATGTTGGAGGAGTGAGTGGTTATGGATTTTTAAAGATTTTTTGTTTTTTATGTTGGTTATTTTGTTGTGGATTTGAGGTTTCATTTGTGTGGTTGAGTGTAGGTTTTTTAATTTTTATGATATTTCTAGTGTTTTTGTTGTTGAATTAGGGTTTGTTTTGGTTTTTAGTCGCCTTGATTTATTATCAATTAAGTTATTTGTTTCTTATTCCATGCATTTGCAGTGAGTTGGGGTATTTCTTGTTGTCGAACTATGATCTCGTGGTGTTTCTCTAGTTTTGAGTGATTGAGATCATTATTTGTTTAATGAGTCTCTCAAGCAGATTTATTAAAAGGTGGAGTCAATTAGCTCTTTTGATTTGGGGATTTCCTCCTCCGTGAAAAAGAATTTGACTACATTGAAGATAAAAGGTGGAGTCAATTAGCTCTTTTGATTTGGGGATTTCCTCCTCCGTGAAAAAGAATTTGACTACATTGAAGAAAAGAGGGTTGATTGATAAGTTCACCGACATTTTGCCCTAGCTAGAATGGACCTCTATTAATTGGGTAAATCATGATTCCATCAATATTTTCTTTTCTTTTCTTTTTTTCTTTTTTTCTTCCAAGGAAATATCCAAGCATGTCCACCCAATGGGATCACTTCCTATATTAGGAGAGCCTAACCCCAAGGGTGTCAAGGAGAATTGACCATATGACCTCCCATTTATGAGGTGTTTCTAGCAACGGGAACTTGACCAATTGAGCTAACACTCGAGGCTAGTATTTTCTATTGTGGAAATAGTTATCATGCTTTTTTTTTTAAATAGGAGGATAGGAATCAGATCTACAAATCTAGACTTTATTTCGTGGGCATTTGAGGAATTTTTCTCACCCACTGGTCTCTAAATTTCAGCCCCATGATAGAAATTTCTTCTACACCAATGTGGATCTAATTGTCATATATTCCCCTTCTTTGTTGGGGTGAAGGTATTTTCAAGGTTATTGGAGATAAATTGGGTCAATTTATTTCTAGTGATATGGACAACGAGAATAACTTCTCTTGTGCCAGAATTTGCGCTGAAACGAATTTTTCAAATGCCCTTCCTGAGGAGATTTAGCTTAACTTGGACAATTGGTCCAATCTTCAGGCCCTGGATTATCAATAGGTTCCCTTTAAATGTAATTATTATCATGAGCGTGGACATTTTGTAAAAAGTTATCCTAAGGCTCCAACTTCTCAGCTTTCTTCTAATCCTATGTCATCTTCTTGTAGTAATCGTGAGCAAGGAGCAACCAAATCAGTTACAAGGAAACACAAAAAGCAATTGACTAATAGGTTGCGTGCTAGCAAGATTGAATCTCATCGACATCCTCCCTCCAATAATAGATATGAAGTTTTGAAGTCCCACGAGGCAGGAGTTATGGGTACCGAGGCCCAAGTTGATCAGTCAGTCCCAAATCGAGTGTATCTAAAGAATATTAATTCATCATTTGAGGAAAAGTCTTGGTCCAAGGACATTAACAAAATCCCTTGTATAAAAAAGAAAGAAAGAAAAAAGTTAGAATGGAGGATGATGAGGAAATCAACCACCCACCGACCCCTTCTTCTCCTTCCTATTCGAATGTGTTAAAAAATAATCCATGTTCTTCCCCTCCTTTCACAATAAGCAGGAAATATTGAAATAAGAAAACCATGAACTCTTGCGCCAAGAATTTTCTTGCCTCAATTGGGTCTATCAGTGGGTTAATTTATCTTAAATCTTATAAATGTTTTGTCTTTGCATCATTTTGTGCAAGCAATTTGTAAGAATCTAGTCATGTTTTCAATAAATAGTAGGTGCAAGATTTAGAAGGTCTAGTATTAGATCTTCGCCCCCCTTCACCCCCTTCTTTTTTGGGGAAAAGAATGGTTTTTAGCTCCTTTCTTTTTAGATTCATGGAATATATTTTCTTTGTAATAGTCACTTTGATGTACTTGTCATGTGTTCTAGGCGCATATTTTTATTAATACAAATTCTCATTACCCTTTAAAAATGTTATATACATTATGATTAATTGGGTTTTGTTTAAGTAGTTGTAAGATGAGTGTTTTTTTCTTTCTTTTTATTTTAATAAGTGAAAAAAAGGACGAATTAAATTTATAATATATTATTTAATCATTTTTAATTTATGGTTAATATAACCTTGTATATCAAAGAATTTGAAATTTATAATTGATATATATTAATATAATATTATAATGATTTTAAATTGTTTTGTTAGTATAAACTTATATATTGAATAATTTTAGATTCCTTTTTTTAGGTTTTTTATATTAAGATTAAGCAAATATACATCACAAAAAAAAAATATATGGTTTGTCTCTTGGGAAACCATACCAATTGCATAAGTTCAAAAGTTTTTTTATTAAAAGTATTATGGATGACGATATTGTCTTTCAAACTGAAATTAAGACTATGATCTAATAGAAAATATAAACTGATAAACATAAACACAACAACTCTCTAAGTTGTGTTTCTCTTTAGCTAACTGGCTCGCTTTATCATACTTCGGGAGGAGAATCCACCTCAAAAGGTGGTTGTTGTTCACTATTAATTTCAAAAGAATAAATTATTAGAAAAACAAAGAAGGTCAAGAGAGATTGCATGCACGAAACAAAACCACACTATTTTTATTCATCTCACAAAGTTTACATATAGGGATATAAACCATTGACTTCCACAAATCTATGTCCTAAGAAAGTGCATCTATGTTTGGGACATGACACAACTACAACTCATACACATAGGAAACAACAACTTCTAGACACATAGTAAACAACAACTTCTAGATTGACACCTCGGGACTCATAATCACAACCTATAAATCACATGAAATACATGGAAGCATTACTTCCAACACCCTCCCTTAATGCTTACATGTAACAAATTTTGAAAATAGACATTACAACAATAAATAAATTTATGTCACATTTGTCTAATATGGTCATCACTAGCACTCACATCCACTCTGAAATCTCATGGTTTCCCCTCTTTTCGTCACCCCGCTTTCGAGCTTCCCACTTGATCCATTCAAGACATAATAGCTTCTGACCATCGTTGACGTACTTTGCAGGATTGATGCTTCTCGACCTTCTGGAGCACGACGGGTCAGTCTCAATATTGAACCATTCTATGGAATTGCTACCATATGTTGAATCCTTGACCCTTTACAGGCTTAATCAGTTATCTAGGATAGCATTATGGGTACAAAATATCTTCAGTAGACAATTCTACAACTTGACCTTGTATAAAATAACCTATATTTAATGCTCCCAGAGCATGACGGATCACATTAGTATGTTCAATACTTGGCATGTGTTTTTGTGGTTCTACGTCATTTGATTATTAACAACAACTCCTTTTCACCATTAAAATTTCTACCAACAACCTTTTTTAACTTCTGAAGAAACAATTATTATGACATCAAAATAACAACAAAAAATGCTTCTATGGAGAAAGAGATTGGAACGTTGAGGTCCAAGATAACATAGATGTCACTATAACATGCCCCATCTCATAAAATAACATGACAATTGATTATCTCTAAAAATATACTTTGAAACCCACAACTAAGCTCTAATAAAAGGTGATTTCAAATAACGTGACCTATCAAGGATTTTTAAAATTCGGCATGCCACCGAAAACTTACGAGGGAAATCCTTATCATCATATTAAAAGAATTGATATAACAATCAGTGTTTACATAGTGTTCAGGTGTTGACGAGCCGCAACATGTTGTGGACATTTGCAGCTCCAGCGTCAAACATGGCTCCAACAATCTGTTGCCTAGAAACCAAACAAGAATCCCAACAATATATTAACCTCTGCAAGTGATAACTTAGGTACAGGAACCGGGATTTTATCCTCTTGTTAAAGTTTCTAGATGAATACCAATTTAAATTCATTGATCACACTATTTGCCATCTGCATTTCATCATCCTCGAAGCATTCTTCAATAAAACCCACACAACGAGATCGTGGTTTCAGATCCTAGAGAACCCCTGAGGCATCCATCTCTGAGCTCGCAACAGATCCAATTAAATGCATAGAGAAAAAAAGTAGGGCGGAGAAGAAGAAGCACCCTACTCCACCAAACAATTAACAATTTCCAATTAAAAGCATCTAATTTGAAATCTTTATCTGATTGAACTTGAACAATGTTTCATCTAGTCTTGGACCGATAGAGCAAAGGCACATGACAAACAAAATAAAAATTACTCACAACAAACTCTTTGCACAACACAATCTCCTACCCTAATCTATTTATAGAACAATAAAGCTCAAGGCTCTCTCGCATCTTCCTAGCCCTCCCTTGAGGAAGTCAAGCCAAAACAGGCTTTGATACCATATTAGAAAAATAGAGAGAGTCGAGAGAGATTACACACACAACACAAAACCACACTATTTTTATTCATCTCACAAAGTTTACATATATATAAATATAAATCATTGACTTCCACGAATCTATATCCCAAGAATGGGAATCTATGACTAGGACATTACACAACTACAACTCATACACATAGGAAACAACAACTTCTAGATTGACACCTCGAGACTCACAATCACAACATGTAAATCACATGACACACATGACATACATGGAAGCATTAATTCCAACAAGAATATTATAATTCCCCAATGCCTTTGCAAGCCTTTCAACTTTCATGTTAAATTTATCAACCTTCTCCATAATTTTAGCTATGCAAGTTATCAGCTCGTGTTGTGTGTTAGTTCTATTGGTAAGAGCTCTACTCATCAGAGTTTTAATGTCATAGTATAGGTTAATCATCTACATGTAAGATGAGGCGTGAGCCCTAATAGAGTTGTTTACATCAAGGATCCAATCTTTAGTTTCTCTTTCAATAAGTTTGTCAAGGACAAGCCTTCTGTTGTGCCAAACATGGTTTTCCACTTCATAAATGGCTCTTTGTACTACTCTAGGGATAATGCTTTTGTATTTATGCACAATGGCACAAGCAATTAATTGTGCATGAGCTTGACCAACAATAGGAGGGGAGAGTAGAAGCCAAGGGAGGGACCTAGTTGACCTCTTCTTCCTCTATGATGGGAGGCTAAAAGGCGACACCTAGCCATGAGGTGAAACCAATTATCAAAACAAAGGGGTGGGAATGTAGAAATTCCTTGTAGATTCAAATTGCTTATGTAATATGCTAAAACAAAAGACTTGAATCTAATCTACTCATCAGCGAACACAATTAATCCATCAAGAAATCATAATATAAACACGAGACAAGATTCAATTGCATATGCTCAGATATTTATCTAAAGGGAAAGTAACTGCACAAAACCCCTTCCTATCGATATTGCATTAGATTAGAAAAATAGAGAATAAATACTATGCTTGTTCAAGCTTGAACAATATTTGCACAAGTATAATCTGCTCACTGCTTCACAAGCTGCCTCTGGTCTATACTTAACCAATATTGTTGTCTGCTATTTCCTTGTGTTCTTTCTCAAGGAATTGGCCCCCAATTAATTAGGGAAATCCCTATCCAAAATTGTACAATCCCTATAGGTCCTTCTCTGACTGCATGCATCGCTTGTACAACTCGAAAAATTATACAACTGATAATGCACTACCATTGAACTCCAATCTCAACTGGGTAACTCGAATTTCATGCATGCATGAGTTAATTATGGTTGATTTATCAGTTAACTATTGCACCCCACTGCTAGACCTCCTACTAGTTCCTACAACATTTGGAACTAGCTTAACTAATTTTAACTGAATTAAATTATTACAACTCAAATTAAGCTCAACCTGGGCTCTTGAAATTTAGGAACCACTCTACATTACTCAAGTTAGGCCCTCAAATTGAATTAATTGAACCAACTAAGTGGAATTAACTTAGTTAACACATTCTTGTGGTCTTGTGATGTGGAATTAAAATTTTCTCCTAATTTAATTCAAGGGAAATTTGCATCAAGATTTTCTTGTTGCCATTTTCAACACTCCCTCTCAACAAGAAATGGATTCACATCTATCCCGATCTAGAACCTTTGGAATGTACGACATGCAACACTTCTAACTGTTGTTGTTGCTACTGCAACATCTGCAACTAAAAAGCATCCAAAAATAAATAAATAAAATCATTGAATCAATCTACAACTGTCTATTAGGAAAATTGTGTTGTTGTTCACTGTGCTATTGAGCCTCCTACTTTGCTGTCAACACTACTCTGCACTCCTCAGTATTTGATTGACATTGATCCTCCAGCTACTGAATATTGTGGGTACCCATAGCAAGGTAATGATCCATGAGACAAAAACACCTCAATGGACCCTACCCAAATTTTTGCAACTCTTGGGACTATTGCTTCACATCACCCCACCACACACTTGGAGGTACAGTTGCATGTGCTCCCTCTGCCCACTTATCTTGAAATTTCCCCCTACTAGAGGTCTCTGCTTGAGTGGGATTTTCCACCACGTCTCCTCTCTACTTCTCCAATTGTGGCTGCTCCACAACTTGCTAAGGCTACTTCTGAGGCTCCATTTTTAGAGGTAAATTATGCTCCCTCTCAACCCCCAAGTCTCTAACCTTTTCCTTTATCCTCAAGGATTTGCATGCATCTTCGACCTCAATTGCATACAGGTTCTTGACTCATACAACCATTTGCTTCACCTGTCTAGTGGCGATGTGTCTAAGGAAAACCTTTCCTTCGCTAAATATCACATCATAGCCACAGTCTTCCAATACCGCGACGGAAACAAGATTCTTCTTTAGACTCAAAACAAACACACATCCTTGAGTCTGAGAGGGGAGCTAGACTCGCTCTAAAAAGTATTGTATCGATATTGGTCACGTTATACCTTTCGTCGTCTCCAAACTCAATGTTCTGCTTGAGGTCTTTCTCCTCCAAGTCACTGAAGAGATCTTTATTCCCTGTCACATGGAACAAGGCACCATTGTTGAGATACCACATGCTTCTCATTATTATGCTTTCTATGCATGAAATGAGAGTAAAATCAAGCTTGAATTGTGAAGCTAGAGCTTCACTTGTTGTTGTTGTTGCTACAAGCTCCTTCTTGTTTGCCTTCTTTTGTGGATATTTCGTGGCATAGTGCCCGAATTCATGACAGTGAAAGCACTTGATGTTGGACAACTCTTTCTTCTTGCCCTCCTTGCCTTGGGACTTCCTTCCCTTGGCTTTCTTTCCTTTGTTGACTAATGCAAGGTGCTCTTCCTCTTCTTTGGATGAGGTCCCATGTCGGTTATCCTACCTTATTTCTTCCTGCACTAGATCAAACCATAATTACTCCCAATTTGGTAGTTTGTCTCTACCATTCACGAAATACTAATAACTGTGTCAGCTCTTAGGAAGACCCAATAGAGCTAGAGCTACTAAATCTTCTTTAAGGACAGACACACCAACCCCGCCAAGTTCATCACAACGCTATGTAAACTTGATCAAGTACTGTGGAATTGTGTCATTCTTTTGCATCTTGATGCTACAAAATTTGTCCTTTAGTGACAACTTCTTGTCATCAATGTTGTTCTCAAACCATTAGACAACTACACATTGATTCAATGATTATTTTTATTTTTTAGATGCTTCTCAGTTGTAGATGTTGAAGTAGCAGTAACAACAGAGAGAAGTGTTGCATGCAATACATTCCAAAGGTGTTGGATCGGGGTAGATGTGAATCCATTTCTCATTGAGAGGAAGTGTTGAAAATGCAACAACAAAGTCTCAATTTTGATTTTTACCTTAATTAAGTTTAGGAAATTCCATATCAGCAGACAACTTAGAGGAGTTAACAGAGGTGACATGGCACTTTTCACTCAGTTAAGAACAATCAATTTGAGTTAGTGTGTTGAAGTTCAATCTACTTGAGTTGATTCCTAAAAAATAGGGTTCTAGCTTAGTTAATTCGAGTTAGGGACATGAAGTTCAGTTGTGTGCAGTGGGTTCCTAAATTTTAGGAGCCTAGGTTGAGTTAATTCAGTTGTAGCAATTTAATTCAGATAAATTGAGTTATGGTCAGTTAAACTAGTTCTAACTGTTGGGTGAACTATGTTGAAAATAGCAACAAGAAATGCTATAAATATAAATGCTATAAATAGCGTTTTCAGGTACCAGTGTTGAAGATAGCAACAAGGAATGATAAAATAGAAATGCTAGAAATAGCATTTCAGGATAAATTCCAATTTTAGTTAGTCCCTGAACTAAAATTAAGAATTAAAATCTGAATTTGAGCTCAGTAATTGTTTGTAAAATAATTAAGCAATTCATCTTGAGTTAATTAGTAAGAGAAAATCAAGTATGAAGTCTATGTGAAGACATGCAATAGTTATCCCTTTGATTGAGGAAGTTATCCCTTAATTAAAGTGATCAAGATGAGTTGTACTTTGAGTTGTAATTAGTTAGCTTAGTTAACTGAGTTAAGTCCAATTAGATTAGTTCCAACAGGTTGTGGAACTTATCGTGAGTTCAGTTAGTTAATGCATGCATGCATGTAACTATTGTACTTCAGATAACTGAATATTCTCTCATAAATAACTCATGCATGTCGGTTCAGTCAGAGATCCAGTTGAGATTAGATGATGGGACAATTTACTATCAGTTGTAGGAATATTCCATTGAGGATATCTCTTGCATGCAGAAGGAATTCATTCCTTGGAGATTGTGCAGTTACTTCTGAGTTTGGTGAGTTGTGTGAGAGGTGAATTCACACAGGTGGCAGCCAGAGGACCGAGGAGAAACTGCGCAAGGAAATAGGAGGCTTGGATGACTGAAGGAAGGCATATGTGTTGTCTATTTTGTTTATGAGCAGCAGTGAGGGATTGTACTGGGAGTTGGATAGCTTGTGAGCTAAAGCTTTGTGTAATCTGGAGATATTTCCACTTGTATGATAATATAGAGATCGAAATTTTTAGCTGAGGCTTTCCCCAGAGTATTCTTCTATGTTCATGTGTGATTGATTTCTCATTCTTTGTTATATGTGTTCTAATTGATCTTGCTCAAAATCGATTAAGCTTCTGCAAGTTTGTTTGTAGAAGTAGATCAAGTATTTTGCTTTAGTATATT
>APFE031409404.1:1440-22959 GCA_000404065.3 Pinus taeda | reverse complement strand
TGCTCAAAATCGATTAAGCTTCTGCAAGTTTGTTTGTAGAAGTAGATCAAGTATTTTGCTTTAGTATATTGCATTATTAGGTGATCTACAGTGGGAATTTCTACATGGTATTAGAGAAAAGGTGATCAAAGCGGAGAACAATATACAAAGAAGGGAGAAGTTTGAAGGTTGAAGTTCTTGATTATAGAAATCGAATTCTTATCACATCTCAAAGTTCACCAATGGCATTCAATGGTTTGAGACTCGAGTATGCCCTGGATCGCAGCTCGAATTATATAGCCTGGAAGGATCGCATGGAAGTGGTATTAGAGGATAACAGTTTGAAGGACTTCACTGATCAAGAAGTCCCCAAGTTAGTAGTTGCTAATGCCCAAGAATTGGTGGAACGGAAGAAATGTGTGGCTAGAGCAAGGAGGATTCTTCTGGAGGGAGTTCGAGACCATATTGTCTCGAGTTTCCATGGGAAGGAGACATTGTTTTCAATGTGGAAGACATTGAAGGATCTATATCATAATAGCAACGATCAGAGGAAGTTGGCGCTGAAAGACAAGCTTCAGAAAATCAAGTGTGAAAAGGGCGACATCTACATATTTGAACAAGCTCACCACTTGCAGAGATGAGCTTGGAAGTGTAGGAATCACGACAACCGCTGATGACATGGTGAGTCTTGCTCTCCTCGGTCTTCCTAAGAGTTGGCATAGCTACCAAGACTCAGTGAATGGAAGAGAGAAACTACCATATTAGGAACGACTATGGTCTGATCTGATGCAGGAGGAGATCAGGAGAAGCACCAGAGATGGTTCTTCATCCAAGGAGGATGAAGAAAATTGTGCCTTAGCGAGTAAGGCAAAGAAAGGGAAGGAGAAGTATTCTCATCCCAAATCAAGTTCTTCTCATGGTGGGAAGAAGATTGACAAATCTAAAGTGAGATGCTTTAATTGTCATGAGGTGGCCCATTATTCAACTAATTTTCCATTGAAGAAATCCAAGAAGGGATCCAAGGAAGGATCTGAAGATGAGGCATTGGCCTCTCAGTTCAAATTGGATTTTACCCTCATCGCATGCATGGTTTTATCAATGATGGGTTGTGGTTGGTTTCTTGACAGTAGAGCCTCATTCCACGTGACTGGCAATAAGAGTCTGTTCAATACCTTGGAGGAGAAAGACCTCAAGATACTCATAGCGGTGGATAATGATGAAAAGTATAGTGTTTCAGGTGTGGGCACGGTTTCTTTTCAGAGGGAGCATGGAGCTCACATTACCTTGACAGATGTGAAGTATGTGCCAGGACTGAAGAAGAACTTGGTATCGATCGCGACGCTGGAAGATAAAGGCTATGATGTAGTCTTCGGTAAGGGAAAGGTTTTCCTTAGACACATCACCACGAGACAAGTGAAGTAGATCGGTTCACGAGTCAAGAACTTGTATGCTCTTAAGGTTCAAGATGCATGCAAAGCCTTGAGGAGCAAGGCAACCATTGGAGACTTGGTGGTTGAGAGGGAGAATACATTACCTCTCAACATGCAGTGTCAGAAGAAGTCTCAGAAGAAGTCTCAGACAATTGTGGAGGAGCCACAATTGGTGAAGCAACTTCAAGAGGTTGTGGAGCAGCCACAATTGGAGAAGCCGAGAGGAGATCGAGTGGAGGCATCCACTCATGTAAAGACCTCCAATAGGGGGGCATTTCGAGCCAAGTGGGCAGAGGGATCACATGCATCCATACCCCCAGGTAGGAGGTGGGGCAATGTAGAGTGACAGTCCCAAGAAGGCTGAAATAGGGGTAGGATCTTTGAGGTACCCAGCCTCTTTCATTAGACCTTGCTATGGGATCCCCAACAAGGAGTAGCAGGACTGACTGAGTGGTAGAGATAGATGCGGATGGAGTGGTAAAGGGAGCTTCAACATCAGAGGATGTTTCTAGCCCAATAGGGAGGTCAGTTACTTACTTCTCAGTAACTGAGTTGCAGTGCCGCAGTGGGTAGCACGATGCAACATGATGAGAGGAGGTGCAATGTGGATGCAGTGCTGGGAGATAGGACCAACAATAGCACAGATGCAGGAGGAATCAGTGTGATTGATGCAGTCAGAGATAAAAGTGACAGAGGCTAGAGTAGTCAGATACTGAAGAGCACAGAGATGCAGAGATTTCAGTCGACAGAGGCAGTAACAGACAGAGACTTTGATGACAGAGGCATTATTCTGATTCAGGTTGGATATTTTTTTGTTTCTAGAGTTGTTGGAGCAACAACACTAGGGAGAAGTGTTGCATGCAAAACATTCCAAAGGTTCAGGATCGGGTTCGAGTTGAATTCCTTTATTGTTGAGACGGAGTGTTGAAAATAGCAACAATAAATGCTAAAAATATAAATGATATAAATATTATTGCTATAAATAGCATTTTAGGTACCAGTATTGAAGATAGCAACAAGGAATGATAAAAAAGAAATGCTAAAAATAACATTGCTATAAATAGCATTTCAGGATAGATTCCAATTTTAGTTAGTCCCTGAACTAAAATTGAGAATTAAAATTAGAATTTGAGCTCAACAGCTGTTTGTAAAATAATTAATTAATTCAACTTGAGTTAATTAGCTGGAGAAAATCAAACATGATATTTATATGAAGACGTGCAACAGTTATCCCTTTGATTGAGGAAGTTATCCCTTAATTAAAGTGATCAGGATGAGTTGTACTTTGAGTTGTAATTAGTTAGCTCAATTAATTGCGTTAAGTCCAGTTAGATTAGTTCCAACAATTTGTGGAACTGATTGTGAGTTCAATTAGTTAATGCATGCATGCATGTAACTACTGTACTTCAAATAACTGAATATTCTCTCATAAATAACTCATGCATGTCAGTTCAGTCAGAGACACAGTTGAGATCAGATTATGGGACAATGTATTATCAGTTGTAAGAATATTCCATTGAGGATATCTCTTGCATGCAGGAGGAATTCATTCCTTGGAGATTGTGCAGTTACTTCTGAGTTTGGTGAGTTGTTTGAGACGTGAATTCACACAGGTGGCAGCCAGAGGACCCAGGAGAAACTGTGCAAGGAAATAGGAGGCTTGGAGGACTGAAGGAAGGCATATGTTTTGTTTATTCTGTCTATGAGAAGCAGTGAGGGATTGTATTGAGAGTTGGATAGCTTGTGAGCTAAAGCTTTGTGTAATCCAGAGATATTTCCACTTGTATGATAATACAGAGATCGGGGTTTTTAGCTGAGGCTTTCCCCAGAGTATTCTTATGTGTTCATGTGTGATTGATTTCTCATTCTCTGTTGTATGTGTTCTAATTGATCTTGCTCAAAATCGATTAAGCTTCGGCAAGTTTGTTTGTAGAAGTAGATCAAGTATTTTGCTTTAGTATATTGCATTATCAGGGGATCTACAATGGGAATTTCTACTGGTGGAAGGTTAAGTAGTGGGGTGTGACTTCAGTGATAAACCAATTAACTTATTAATCAACCTTAAATTAACTCATGCATGCAGAGAAATCGAGTTACCCAGGTGAGATTGGAGTTCAAGGGCAGTGTACTATCAATTGTAAACTATTCCAATTTGTACAAGTGGTTCATGCAATCAAAGAATTAGCCTAAAGGAATTGTGCAATCCTATGGAGGAAAATTCATATTAAATAGGGTCTCAATTCCTCAAGGAGCAACGCAAGGAAATAGGGGCTCAAGCAGAGGCAGAAATTAATTAAGTCTAGGTCGGAGTTTCTTAGTCAACAGAGAGATAGGTTATTCACTTGCAGGTTGAGCTAGCAATTGTAGTACATATCTATTTGTCATATTAATGCAAGAAAGCAAAGGGGTTTTTAGTAGATTGCTTTCCCCTAGAAAAGTATTGTGTGCATGTGTGTTATTTCTCATTGGATGTTTGTGATTGATGTTCTAAATTGTGAATTGAATTATGTAGAGCAATAGAGTAGGTTCTATTATTGTGTTTTAGAAATTTTCATGAGCAATTTAGAATCTACACATTAATTTCTACATGGTATCAGAGCTGGAATCACAGTAGAGAAGAGATTTTGAACTTGTTATTACAGGAGGATGGAACTTGCAGGATCAATCTTGAGAGCTAGCAAGATGGCCTTCTATGGACTAAGACTCGAGTATGCCCTTAAGGGAAGCTCTAATTATGTTGCTTGGAAGGACTGCATGGAGGTGGTGCTGGAAGATAATGGGTAGAAGGAATTCATTGATAATGTCAAAAAATCGGCAGCAGTCGATGCTCAGAATCTAGCAGATTGGAAGAAGTGTGTATCTAGAGCCATGAGGATCATCCTAGAGGGTGTGAGAGATCGCACAGTCTTGAAACTACATGGAAAAGAGACTCCCTTTGCTACGTGGAAGACTCTCAATGAGCTATTTGGTAATAACAATGAAGTCAAGAAACTTGAACCGATGAAGAAATTGAGGATTGAAGACAAACGGTATGAGGTAGTATTAAGAGATGGGAAGGCCTACCTCAAACATCTTGATTCATGTCAAATCAAGCAATTTGGTGTTAGGATCAAGAGCATCTACACATTATAGCAAGATTCACGCGCAACCTTGAGGAGAAAGCCAGGGATTAAAGATGTGGTTGAGAGGGAGCATGTTAGACCTCTCAACATGCATCCTCAAAAGAAACCTCTGGAAGTTGTGGAGCATCCACAAATGGAGAAGCAGACAGGAGGCAAAGTGGAGACATCCACTCAAGCAGAGACCTCCAGCAGGGGGTGATTTTGAGCCAAGTGGCCAGAGGGAGCACATGCAACTATACCTCCAGGCATGAGGTGGAGTGATGTAGATCCTTAGGTCCAAAGTTACATAAATTTGGGCAGGGTCCATGGAGATGTGTTTATCTCATGGATCATTACCCTTGCTATAAAGGCCCATAGTATTCAGTAGTAGGAGGATCAATGTCAGTCAGATACTGAGGGGTGCAGAGGAGCGTTGATAATAGAGTAGGAGGCTCAGTTGTAGAGTAAGCAGCAACACAATTTTCCTAGTAGGCAACTGCAGATTGATTCATTGATTATTTTTATTTTTTGGATGCTTCTCAGTTGCAGATGTTGTAGTAGCAGTAGCAACAGAGAGAAGTGTTTCATGCAATACATTTCAAAGGAGCTGGATCAGGGTAGATGTGAATCCATTTCTCACTGAGAGGCAATGTTGAAAATGCAACAAGAAAGTCTCAATTTTGGTTTTTACCTTAGTTAAATTGAGGAAATTCAAAATTCCATAACAACAAACAACTTTGAGGACTTAACAAGGTGACATGCCACTTGTCACTCAGTTAAGAACAATGAATTCAAGTTAATGAGTTGAATTTCAGTCTACTTGAGTTGATTCCTAAAAAATGGAAGTCTAGTGTAGTTAATTCAAGTTAAGGACATGAAGTTTAGTTGTGTGTAATGGGTTCCTAAATTTTAGGATCCTAGGTAGAGTTAATTTCAGTTGTAGCAATTTAATTCAGTTAAATTGATTTCTGGTAAGTTAAACTAGTTCTGACTATTGGAGGAACTAGTGGAATGTCAAGTAGTGGGGTGTGACTTCAATGATCAACCAATTAATTGATTAATCAATCAAAATTAGCTCATGCATGCAGAGAATTTGAGTTACCGAGGTGAGATTGGAGTTCAAGGGTTGTGTACCATCAGTTGTAAACTATTCCAATTTGTACAAGTGGTGCATGCAATCAAAGAATTGGCCTAAAGGAACTGCACAGTCCTATGGAGGAAAATTCCTATTAAATAGGGGCTCAATTCCTCAAGGAACAATGCAAGGAAATAGGGGCTCAAGTAGAGGTAGAAATTGACTTAGTCTGGGTTAGAGCTTCTTAGTTAGCAGAGAGATAGGTTATTAACTTGCAAGTTCAGCTCAGATTGAGTTATCAATTGTGATACATATTTATTCATTAGATTAATGCAAGCAAGCAAAGTGGTTTTTAGCACATTTCTTTCCCCTAGAAAAATACTATGTGCATGTGTGTTATTTCTCATTGCATGTTTGTGATTGATGTTCTAAATTGTGAATTGAATTTCATAGAACAGTAAAGTGAACATAGGAAGCTTGTCCTTCAGTGCCAACTTCTTGAGGTCAATGTTGTTCTCAAACAAGTTAGTCAGTGTTTTCCACATCGTGAATGGAGTTTCTTTCCCGTGGAGATTCGAGATAATATGTCTCAAAGTCCCTCCAATATGATCCTCCTTGCTTTAGTCACATCCTTCTTCCATTGAGTGAGATCCTGGGCATCAATTGTTGGTGGTTTGACTATATTTTTCTTGATTTAATCTAGTAGCCTGTTATCATCTTATACCGTCTCAATACAGATCTTCCATGCCACAGAATTTGTGGTTCCTTCCAGAGCATACTCGAGCCTGAGTCTGGTGGAAGTCATCTTCAGCCATGGTTACAAAAGGAAAATAAGTTGTTGCAAACACTAGTTCATCACATAGTCAAAACAACACTTCAAATGAAGAATCAAGAATAGAGATGTTTCATGTTAGAGTGATTTCAAATCATACAAAGACTGATGCATTATTTGATAGTGGTCACAATCAAACTTAATTTCAGAAGACTTGGTTAAAAAACTAAACCTTGAAACTATACCTCATCATAAGCCATATCAATTGGGCTGGATAGTAAACAATGCAAACTTACAGGTTACGAGGAAGTGTTTATTCAAGTTAGCCATTACTGAAAAGTTCATTGATGAAGTTGAGTTAGATGTAGTTCCACTTGACATCTCAGGAATAATTTTGGGTAGTCCTTATTTGTATGATAGAAATGTAGTATTTTATTGCCATGAAAACAAATACATATTGCTTAAGAATGGGGTGGAGTACATAATGAGATCCCATCACAAAAAGTTGAACATTTCTTTGGTTAATGCAGGGCAGATGAAGAGACTAGTAAATGCAAGTAAAAATTTTGTGCTTCTCATGATCAAGAAAAAGAATGATATTGATTATGAATATTTTGAAGGTTGTGATGATAAATTGAAATTTGATTTGTTTGATGTGGTAAGCAAGCATGGCAAGATGTTTTAGGAACCAAAGGGGTTACCTCCCAAGAGGCAAATTCAGCATGAGATTCAGTTGCAATAGGATGTTCCACTTCCGAACATTATCATGTATCACATGTCTATTATGGAGAGCTTGGAAATAAAAAATCAAATTCAAGAATTGCTAAACAAAGGTATCATACACCCATTTACTTTTCCATGTGGTTCGCCCATTGTCTTGGTGCCAAAGAAGGATGGAACATGGCGCATGTGTGTGGATTTCCATGCACTGAACAAAATCACAGTAAATAATCGTTATCCACTCCCAAGAATTAATGATTTGCTTGATCAATTAAGGTATGCAAAGTATTTCACTAAGTTAGACTTACGAAGTGGTAATCATCAAGTTAGGATAGCTGAAGAAGACATTTGGAAAACTACATTTAAAACTAAACAAGGATTGTTTGAGTGGCTTGTTGTGCCTTTCGGTCTTACAAATGCTCCAGCTAATTTCATGAGGGCAATGAATGATGTATTGAGACCATTTCTAGATGATTTTTTCATTGTCTACTTAGATTATATCCTCATATTCAACAAGTCAAGAGATGAACATGTTATGCGTGTAAACGAAGTACTTGATGTCTTGAGAAAATAACAGTTGTTTTTGAAGATGTTGAATTGTGAATTTGGCAAGACTTCTTTGTTGTATTTGGGACACAATGTTGGAGGAGGTGAGCTGAAGATCGACCCCTCTAAGGTTGAGGTCATTCTGAATTGGCCCAAGCCCAATACTGTTACAGAGATAAGAAGCTTTTTAGGGGAAACACAATATTGGAGAAAGTTTATTGCTAATTTTTCTTCCATTGTTGCTCCATTACATGCATTGACAAGTGTCAAGAAAGTCTTCCATTGGGGAGATGTACATCAGAAAGCATTTGATGCTTTGAAGCAAAAGATAAGTTCAACACCGGTGCTAGCCCTTCCGAATCTTAAACAGTCATTCAAGATTCAAACGGATGCAGGTGATTATGCATGGGAGCAGTTCTATTGCAACATGGTAAACCCATTTCATTTCATTCTGAAACCTTTAATGGAGTTGTAACTAACTATCCCACATATGACAAAGAACTTTATGCATTGGTAAAAAGTGTTAAGAAATGGAAGCACTATTTGATGGGGAAGGAGACCATCATCCATACCGACCATCAACCTTTGCAGTATTTACTGTCACAGTCAAAGTTGTAGCAATCACGAAATTTCAGATGGATCGGTTTTCTACAACAATTTCATTTGGTTATCAGGTATAAAAAGGGAATATACAATAAGGTAGTTGATATGCTTTCAAGGCCTATTGTAAATTCATCTACTATACTCAAGTATAATTATGTTTTGCATGAAAGTTACATAGAACAATAAGCTCATGATAATGACTTTCAAAAAGTATATGCAAGCTTGAGTAAAGGAAACCAAATTGAAGAATTGTATTATCATGTACATAACAGTTTGTTGTATCACTTGGGCAAGTTGTGTATTCCACAGGGAGAAAGAAACAATATCATAAGGGAGGCGCACACTTCATTGATTGTCGAACACTTTGGTGTAGGCAAGACAATAGCGAAGCTTCAAAGGTATTGTTATTGGCCACACATGTTGGATAATGTTTCTCGTTTCATAAGAGGATGTTCTTTATGTGCTACAAGTAAGGCTAGCAATAGGAAACTTGGTTTATACATTCCACTTCTGATACCTTCATGTCTATGGGAGAGTATCTCAATGGGTTTTGTAGGAGGTCTTCTATCATCAAGGAAAGGTCATGATTACTTGTATGTAGTTGTAGACAGGTTCAACAAAATGTGCATACTAACACCATGTAAAAAGCAAATTATAGTTGAACAAACAACTCATCTTTTCTTCCAAAACATTTGGGTTCATTTTGGTCTTCCTACTTCTATTGTAAGTTATCAAGATTCTTGATTTGTTGGGATTTTTTGGTCAAATTTATGGGACATGATGGACACAAAGTTGAAGAAGAGCACAACCTTTCATCCATAAACAAATGGACAAACTGAGGTGGTCAATAGAACAATTATTCATCTTCTTAGAGGATATTGCAACAAACATACCAAGTTGTGGGATGAACAATTGCATTACATACAACATGCATACAATAGGGCAAAGCATTCGTCCACAAACAAATCGCCATTTGAGGCATGTTATGGGTACTTTCCAAGATCGTCATTGGACTTCATATTTGAGAAAGATGCCGCTATCGAAGGTCATAATGACATCGATAAGGCAAGGAAGTTCATAAAGAAAATTCAGTGGATACATCACACAGTGCAAGAACAACTTGAGAAAAGTCAAAGCGGCTACAAGGCAAGGCACAACAAACACTGGGTTGATCACGAATTTCAAGTTGGAGACAAAATTTGGTTATATATTAACAAAGAGAGACTTCAAGGGGAAGGTAAAAAGCTTAAACCCATCTGTTATGGTCCTTTTAAAATTCTAGAAAAGATTGGTAACAATGCATTTAAGCTTGATTTGCCTCGTTATATACAAATATACTCTGTTGTTAATGTTGAGAATTTGAGATTGTTTAAGCCTCCTTTGATTTGATGATCAAGGAGAGCATGTTCAACTACCATCAATAGATGATTTCTCGCCATAATATCCTGATGAACTTCAGCAGGATCTCATACTTGACAAAAGAACCAGGACTTCAAAGAGAGAGGATGTTGAATACCTTAGAGTGGGACTCAAGGGACAAAAGCCTTCTCAAGCCAAATGGTTGCATACCAAGAAGGTGAGGGAGTTGTACCCTCACCTGCTGAACAATTGATAGTATCTTTTGGGTTCGAAAAGGCTTCTACTGGGGAGGAATGATCAGGTGCTCAATATTTAACTCAAAAATAAAAGTTCTCATATTGGCTCGAAACTTGAACGAATGTGTCTGTTTAGGAAAACAATCCTAACGCAACTCGTTTCGTCGAAAACCGAGTCCGTATGAGGAAGTTATTATGTTTTGATTAATAGGTGACTAGGCATGGTCAAATATTGGTCAATAGCGAATTAGGATTAGACAAGTCTCACCATATGGTTGGGTTGTATAGTGGTGATTTGGCGTGTTCTTATTGGTTTAATATTAGACCAAGGGTTGGGTTGGTGGTCTACTATGGTGCAAAATCTATTTGCGGTGGTCAGGGTCGAACCTACGACCTACCGCATACCAACCTCAAGCCTTAATCGTCCGCTCTACACCGTGTTACTTAACCATTGTATCTACAACATATATTTGAATTGTATTGATTCGAAGGCTAGCGGTTAGGGGAGGGCCAACCCACAGGCCACAATCATGTAGCTTTGACGGTTATCCACCACGCACCAAACAATTAACATGTGAATGCTACATAACAAAACCTCTGACACTCAATTAACCCGGCGGTTCCGGCCATCACTCCACAACGGTTAGGATGTGAGCGCAAGTGGGGTAATACCTAACAGTTAGTAGTTCCAATGGATCCTGACCACAACATTTAATGCGACTAACCGTTACATGTGAACAGTCCTCCATTGCCGCCGAATGTCATGGTTTATGCTTAGTGCTAATTCCGTCTTAAACTTAATTAAGTGAAATTTATATTAATTAACTGCAGTTAAACTGGCGGTGATTTTGGCGGTGCTACCAAATTCGGGCCCGCCACGAAATTTAGTGGGATTAAATGGAGATGTTCCAGATCTAGAGGAGAAATTGTAGGAATAGACTGGCTGAGCCCTAGAGAAGTTAAGTTTCGATCAAATTGAGCTCAGAAAGAGGAGTTCTTGGCTAATTGGGACATTATGAACACATTGGTGCAGGTATCAGGAGACATGGAGATATTTAAACAACATTTTTTCCACATTGAGCTAATATAGAGGCCCAAGCCATGGAAGCTGGACCAAGGAGATGTAGCCCAGGAGGGGTGAACTCCTTCATCAAAACACTGTGTTAATGTGTCTCTTTGATGGTTTGTTGTATTGTACATGTTTGTTGTTCAATATTTGTTTCTGAAGCTATTTTTCTCATGAATGTATTTTTAAACTTAAGGAAATTTACTTGATTGTATGCACAAACAACTAATGAAACCTCAGCACAAGAAGAAACAAGCATACACATGTTTATAAATCTGTAATTTTTATTAGCACAACAAAAGTAATCATACAAAAACAAATCAAGTTGGTATCAGAGCAAGGTTGAATTGCTTGATTGCTTGAGTTTGTGCAACTAGGGTTTTAATGGTTGCAAAATTGTGATGATTACAAGGTTAAAGTTGCAGAAAGGAGAAGCGAATTTATTGGTTGCAACTCCTGAGGTAATGCCTAGAAGAAGGAGAGCCACATGGCCACAATCTCCACCACCCAAAGTTCCAATTCCAGCTGCACTTGAAACTCCTCAAGTTTTTCCTTCAACTGAGATTAAAGAGGTACAAGTAGTACCAATTTTTGAACTTGAATCCATAGCCAATATGTCCGGAGAAAGAGAGCCTGAAGGTCCTGTTATCACTCAGATTTTTTCCTTAGAATTTATCAAAGAAGGAAAAGGCCAAGGTAACCACAAACCTAATCTTTTAGACTCGGGTTCTAGCCAACCTAAGTCCAGAGAGGGCTCTCTCTTTATAATTTAACTTTGTTTAAATAAGATTTTCAAGCTAGTTCTTAATGTTCATGATTGTTTGTTTTGATTGGGTGGTGGAATTAAGAAGACAAATGGGCAGAGCAACTATTTAGGCCATTGGGCTATGGAGTCGGTCAAGAAAGGCTTAACTAGATTTGATCTATTACTGAGGTAAGAATCCACAGGGCAGGCTAGCACAACAAGAGCAAATCTGCAGGTTTAAATGGATGAAAATCCTAACTAGGGCTAAGGGTAATGAAGAATCCTTAACAGGGATTAAGATGAAGAAAGGAAGGATGGCCAGTAGCAAAGGGCAATGAAGAATCCTGTACTATGGGCCAAAAGGGGGATAAACTACGGAAGTAAGGGGGCAATTAAGAATCCCTAGACCAAGGCAGTTTAGTATAAATAAAGCAAATAGTTAAAACATAGAGAACTTAAGCTAATTTTGTTGATATCATTCATTGTTTGCTTTTAAGATTGTATAAGAAACACATGTGAATATTTCATAACATAAAGAGAATACAATATTTAAACATGAGAAAATGATACTTATTTGTTCCAAATGTGCACAAGAATCTAGTGAAATGTCCTCAGCTTTATTTCATTTCTAGTAAAACCAGTCCAGTCTTGAGTACAATAGCTCCTTGGCTCAAAAATAATATGTCTACAGAAATGTATTTTAATCCACACCAATTACTTTGATTTGTTAAGTATTTGTACAAAATTTGATACAAATATCTCATAACTATATGAGAATTATTCTAGGAAACAGAAAATATCTTCAACACGAAGATAGAGACAGATGGAGAACTGTTTGTTTGTTGTCCCTTTAATTATGATTGTGCTAGCAATTGTTGCTCGGATTTAGCTCTTGCAGTTTGCCTTGTAGTTATGTGTTGGAATCACTTTTATCTTTGATTTACCGACACTCTTTACCTATGCTATTTGATCCTTTCTTACCTGTTTTACCTCGCAATTATCTTTTACTTTATAGATTTACTATAGTAACTTATAGTAAATCAGTCAAACTAGTCCACCATTCACTGTCAAGTAACTTCATCCTTATCATTTTCCTGTAGACTTCATCGGCCTCTGTGTAAGCAAAATTTGGTTTGCTTGTGAATAAATGCTTGACTTCATGTTCTATATAGAACAGATTCTCAAGACCATTATAAAGCACCCTTCTAGTGGGCAAAGATTTCACCCCTGAAGTACTAGCTTGTTTAACTTGTCAACATAATCTTCCTGGGTCATCAACTTTTCATGGATTACTAAAGGACTGGGGAATCCTTTTTCTCTTAAGATGTCATACTTTAGCATAAAGCTATCAATGTCTGTTTGGATACTTTGACATCTTTTCTCCAGAGTAAGCA
Source organism: Pinus taeda (assembly GCA_000404065.3). Lineage (NCBI taxonomy): Eukaryota > Viridiplantae > Streptophyta > Pinopsida > Pinales > Pinaceae > Pinus > Pinus taeda. The sequence goes on along the minus strand of APFE031409404.1, from coordinate 9,933 downwards.
TTAAGTTCCTTTTGGTGAGAACTTTTTTGATTTCTATTATTGTTGTTGTTCTGTCATCTATTTCCAACTCATCTAGCTGATATCTGTTTTTGTTGTTCAAAAAGGTGATCAACTGATTGGCTTCTTTTGGTTTATCTCCCAATTCTTCCATTGTCTTATGGATAGCCTCTGTAGCCATCTTGACCAATTCTATTTGCTAAAAAATAGTCTGAATAGACGGCCAAACATCATTGATGGAATCAATGATGTTGGTCCATAGTATTTCTCTTATGTCACCCAATGGTTCTTGCAGTGTTAAATCCTTCTCAAGGGCTTTTATCCTTTCTTCCATCCTTAGGTTCCTCTGAGTTTCCTCTTTATGCTGTATTTGTACAAGTTTGCAACTGCTTTCTAGATTTGACACCTGTTCTCTGAGCTTCTTAAGCTCAGTGGCTTGGATACTCATTTCTTCCATGGCCTTGATCAATTCTATAGTTTTATCTGTGGGTGTTTCAGTGCTGGTTGATGTACCTGTGCCTGATGTAGTACCTGTCACTAGCAATGCTATTGTTGATGGAATTGTTGGAGCTAAGGCAGTTGCCAAGGTGGAGGGTACTGTTGTGGAAACTGTAGGTATTACAGTCTGAGGAGTGGTGGCCAGCTCACTCTGCTTGGACTGTATCAACTTATCCAATTCTTTCTCAGTTTCCTTCAATTGGTCATTTAACTTAAGGACTAAGTCCATAAGTTCTTCCTCCTTCCGCGTCTCCAAAACTTCAGTTGTTTGAGGATGATGAAGAGGAGGGATCTTGAGTTGCTTTTTCAATGCAGCTATGTCATCGTTTTTCTTCTTTATCAACTGCTATGTTGCTTTAACATCCTTTGGGTCATGTCCCAGCTCTATGACCAAGTCCTCTAAGGACTTTATTCTAGTGTCCTTGGCCTGAGAAGAGGCCTTTTCCAACTGGCATTTAGCTGAGATGTTGTTTAGATAATTCTCAAGTTGGTGAGATGTTATGGCTTTGCTGGTCAGTGTGGAGTAAACCATTTCTCCAGTTTGTTTATGTAACTCAATTTGGTCAATAGTATGGATATCCTTTGCCATGACCTCGAAATCTATCTTAAGACAATCTGCCATTGATTTTGGTCGCTGTATGGTTGGCTTGAGAAAGCTCATATGCATTTTGCCTTCTTTTATATCAAAGGCTGACATTAGCCTTGTTTGGTTTGTTGGAACCATCCTCAGATAATGTGCATAGCTTTGCACTTTCAACCTTTCATTCCTTGCCTTGATTTCCTTATATTTTTCTTTGATGTCTTGGCTCTGTCCAGTGGGAGCCCTAAAGGAGGATACTTCCACACTATGTTTCCTTTCTAACATTTGAGTTTGAGAGGTGGAAGATTCTTGTGTCCCTCCTGAAGGAGTGTTGTGCTTGCTTTATGTCCTCTCTGCTCCTGAAATCCCTGCTGTCTCTTCAGTGTATTCTTGCTCTGCATATGGATTTAACCTCTGCGTCTTAACATAGGTTTGGGAAACATTCCTACTGGAAGGAGTGGCCTCATCTCTGCCTCTCTTAAGGCTCCTCTCCTCTTTAAGAGGAGTCTGCAAAACAGGGGGATTTCTCATGTTTTGTTCAGGTTGAGCAAGTTCCTCCGAAATTTCAGGCTGTTCAGATTCTTGTTGTTGTTCTGAAAGCTCCGGTTGCTTCGATGGCTCTACTTGTTCTAAAGATTCTGGTTGTTCTGATGGTCCTGCCTCTGCTGATGGATCTGCTGCTTCTGTCTTCCCATTGTGGCCTTGTGCTTGTCTCTGAGACTGAGGCTCTCCTAGATAATGTACAAAGGAATCCTCATCAAGTCTTTTGTCTAAGTCCATTAATACATTATCAGCAACAACCTATGTACTATCTCGATCTATCAAAGTGCCTTCCACCCATTCAGATTGATTAGCATATTGTTCAATTTCAGAGATGTAAGGAGATAGTTTGTTCTTTCGTCTCCTATTACAAATGAAGTTGTAAGTGTCATAAGTCCACATGAAAATCTATTTCAGTTTCAATCTTCAAAGGATTTCATTTGCCTCCTTTCCTGCTTCTCTACTGTTACAAATGAATGGGCCTAGTTGATCCTTTATTCTGAGTTAGGCTTTCTTCTTAGCTCTTACAAAGTGCACTTCGTCTGAATTTATCATCTTTCTGTAGTACTCCAGAGCAAATAATCTCATGGGGAGGTACTTTGGCAATTTGTAAGGTGGCAATTCACATCCATAAATTCTAATTTCAGTATGGTTTTGATACAAATACCAATCCCCTACTTTGCACTGTTTTGACAACTACAAGACCTTCCTGATGTCTGCACTGATTCTGGGTGGAGGGCTTCCTAGGAGCATGGTTGTGACAGGATAAACAAAGAGGTCTATGAAGTCTATATAGGATTATTAAGAATCAAACTGATGAATTAAAGAAGTCCAGAAGATCACTGATATGGAGTTTCCTTTAGTATCAAGCTTTTGGAGGGAAATTGGAAACCTATAAGCTTGGTAGTACAAGAATAAATGATACAAAACTGAGGAATATTTAAACGCTCTTTCATTTTCCAACCTAATAAATTGATCATGCATTCTGTCAGCAATAAACTTTATATAGTCAAATATGATGGTTGGTGGTTGGTCAAGAGAGTAGATTGACATGATGGATATTATGATTTCATCAACATATTCACTGGTGGTGCAACCTAGTATACCAGATCATATCTATAATATCTCGACCAAGGTTGGAGAATATAGTCCATAGATAAGGAGGAGGGTCCTTTGGGATATAATGTTCTTCTCTAATAAAAATCTAGGACAACTCAGCTAGTTCGACTGAAGTGAGTGTAGGGTATCTTTTCAACATATCTCCAATGGAAAGAGGGGTTAGGTTTTGGCTTGGTAGCAATTGAAGCATCTGGTTGATGGATTCAACAGTGATAGTAAACAGAACAGATTGGTCAGGAGTTCTTACTGCCTTTTGGATAGGATCATAGTTCATGTGGCAGTAATGTACAACTTCTGGGAATACATGCACTCTGGGGAACTGGTACTAAGGAAAACCTAATTCCCAAAGTCCAATGGAGTCGGCTTGGTTCAGGTACTAGTCTCTATACTTGCAGAAGAGTTTTAGAGGGGATTTTGAGACTGAGGTGTCTTTTATTTGGAAATCTTTGTCTGCAAGTGGAAGGTGGTCTAAATCCCCGTGGGGAGTCGTAATGGGCATGACATTCAATGTAATTTGGGCTTCCATCCTTGGTTCTTGTGGATTCAAGGACGGGGCAAAAGGTTTCAGGAAAATTGGGAAGAATTAGTCTATTGCAGAGTATTTCAGGATTACTAGGTGGCTTAATTGACTAAATTACTTAGCATTTAAAGAAATTTAGCTTAGGTTTGGCAAGAAATCAGGGTTTCTTAGTCGGAAATGGGGTAAATACCTAGTTTTCGCTGTTTGAATGGTCAAATGGTGATTGTGCATTGTTTGCAGGAAGCGCACGAGTCTGTAAGGTGGTCTGGAGTTCAACAATTGCGGAAAGTTGACGGTTGATAGTAGGTTTGCAGTAAAATGTGTTTTGTGCTTTGCATGGAAGCCAGAACATCCTTTTCATGGTAAGAAAACCGAAACAATGAGTTTTTTGGCTTTATGTGTAAAGTCAATGATATTGATAGGTATAAAGAGAAAATGACAGTTGGCGCCAATCGGGGGATGTGACAATTTGTCACGTAGCAGAGGCGGTAAGCGAGATCTATCGCACCACTTTTCAGGGAAAATGGTTTTGGGGGGGAGGTCGCCCGATGTCATTCATCGGGTGCCACGTAGCGGCAGAGTGAACAGTGAAACTGCTTACATCGGGTGGGTAAAGGTCGGCCTTCGGAGGCCACCCAATATGATCGTCAGCCGTTGGATCTGAAGGATTCAAATCATACGATGATCGGGAATGTGATTTGATCGGGGAGTTAATGGAGGGGCCCGATGGTTTATTAATTGCGGGTTGGGGCAACTTAATGACATTAGGGGCGCTATGATTGGAGAAACAGGTTATTAGTTAATCACAGTTTGATTAATTAATCCCTTTTTGTTTGGTAGAGGGTTATGGCTCTCAATTAGTCGCAAATTGACTAATTAATCCATTTAATTACTTTATTAATAAGGTTTATTTTCCAAACCATTGGGGCACGATATTTATCACATGGGTTAAATAAATAATACGGGAAAGGGGGGTTTTCTTTCCGGGAGTTCAATAAATATAATTAAAGTTAAAGTTAATATGATACGAAAGCGGGAAAGAAAATGCGCTAAGTATAATGTATTAATATTTATTTTTATATCCACATCTACACATCATAACTTAGGCTACATGTTTTTTTGTGAGAAAAGGAGGTTTGATGATTTCACCTTAGGAAAATGGATTTTTTAGATGAAAATGAATGAATTGAAGGGGGTGAATGTTGGTAAGGAGATTTTAGTACTTGGACCCTATAAGTTATTGGGGTGAGGATCTGGTCCCTCCAAAAGTTAGAAAAATACTTTGAGCCCTTTTAACTTAAGGTTTTAGGTACTTTTGACTTTGCTCATGGGAAATTAGTAAAATTAGGAGTAAAATAAATGGGGAAATTAATCACTTAACTTTGTGTAAATGCCCAATGATCATCCATACTTTAGTAACCTGATGATGAAAGTAAACGATATGATTTTAACTAATCATTCATCATAATTCTACAACCATCCAACTACTTACCCATCTACTCATCCTACCAATTTTTATACTCTTTATTAGGGTGCACTTAAGTTGGCAAACCCTTATCAAAACTTTTTCTTTTCTTTTACAATGGAAATCTATCTAAGTCTATCCTTATTACATCCAAGGGCTTAGATTAAACTATTGAGCTCCTTTTATTCACTCTACCTATCTACTTATCTGCCGAGATTAAACAGTTTTGTCAGATCTTATTCTCTATCTCTAAGCACGAAATTTAAAGCATGGAATAACCAAGATTAAATTGTTTGATTACCATGGATTGTGGCATGAATAATAAGTTGCACACAATCATTATTGTTCAAAAAGTAAAATAGCAGTGGCATTTGGACTTGCACACTTTCATAGTCTTTTTCTTTTTCTTGGGGTTCATTTTTCATCTTTTTTGACCTTTTTTAAATCTTTTTTGTCCCTTGATTTTTCTTTTGAGACATACCCTCTTTACATTTTTTAATTTTTTTGATTTTTTTTACAAATATGGAAAACATTTGCAGAAAGCAAAGGTATGTACATATTACAGACTTGACCTCAGCCATTCAAAAATTATGACACCTATTGGTATAGGAACATAACAATGGCTCCACTTGGGGATGGCATTTCCTAGTGGAATGTCAAGAACTAGTAGATCAATGGCCTTTGGAATTGCTGTGACTTTACTCTGCAACTTCCCTTTTTGCTTTGTTGTTTTATTGATATTTATTGACAGTGAAACTTTTGAAGCTTAGGGCCTTCTCTTTGGGCTTCAACTCCAAAATTTACTATCCAATCCAAACTAAACATTGCGAAGGATATAATATATACAAGTGATTAGTAGAATCAATGACTGGGATCTATATAGTGTTTAAGCATTTGACCATTGATTGTTCCTCCTTCTACTTCTGCACCATCCAATTCCTTGAGAAAATAAGCATTATTTCCTCTGAAAGCATAAATAATGTAAGGACTTTTCCACAGGAAGTCAAACTTCCCATGTTTCCCTTTATCTTCCCTTCTTGAGTCCCATTTCAAGACTTTATCTCCCAGATAGAAATCTTCCGCCTTGGTTCTCTTGTTAAATGCTTTCTTGATTTTCTCCTACATAACTTGGGACCTGATGTAGACTTGTTCCCTAGTTTGCTGCAAATGAATAGTCTGGTTGATCCTTCTCTGAATATCATTGGGCTCAACCTGTGCTTCTTGGAGTAATTTCATCACTGGAATTCCCAAAGAAGATGGAAAAACAACCTCCATTCCATAGACTAGCTGATATGGACTGATACCAATAGATTTCTTTGTGGTTAGCCTATCTACCCACAAAGCATTCACCAGTTTCTTATTCTAGGTCTTCTTATTGTCTTCCAATAATTTTTTGATAATATTCATTAGGCTTTTATTGGATGATTCTGCAAGTCCATTTCCCTGGGGATAGTAGGCTATGGAATGGCCAAGGGTTATGTGATACTTGTTGCAAAAATCAATCATCCTTTTTTTATTTAAAGGCTACAACATTGTTTGTTATGATTTTAGTGGGACAACCAAATATGGACAGAATGTTGGCCTCAAGGAAATCTATTATGATAATATGAGTGACTTGTCTTGAGGGTATGGCTTCTATCCACTTTGTAAAATAATCTGTGGCAATTAAGATCCATCTATGCTGGGCAGAGGAAGGGGGATGAATTTCACCAATGAAGTCAAGACCCCACTGTTGAAATAATGTTTCAGTAGATATAGGTTTCAAAGGTAATGGCATCAATTTTACTTTTCCTTCAAAAATCTAACATTTGTGGCATGAGGTTACAAACTTTTTTACATCAAAAAACAGAGTGGGCCAGTAAAAACCAGCCCTTAAGATCTTATCAGTTGTTGTCTTCCAATAGAGATGTCCCCCACAGTCACCTGCATGAAACTCGTGCAAAATTTTATCAGATTCTTCCTTTAACAAACAATTTAGAAAGATGCCTTCATGATTTTTCCAAGATAAAGCATTATCAATTATGCAAAACTTCAAAGATTTCATCTTTAAGAATCTACTTTTAGTCCTGGATAGCTCTGGAGGAGCTTGAAGGTTTTGTAGAACGTACATTATGTCAGCATACAATGGTGAATCTGTAAAGGCTTGGCTAATCTATGGAGTCGCCATCTCCTCTTCGTTATCTAGTTCTGCAATGAAGTTTATGTCTAGGGCCTGATAGTTTGATTCAGCCATAAGCTTAGCCAAACTTTGTGTTGGCATTATGATTCAGGTTTGGCGCTATGGCGCAGGTGTTGTACTTGATGGCAACTCACTCAAGTGGCAGAACTCTGTTCAGGCTCTCAAATCATAGAAAATGAGATTCCCGCAAGTGAGCCTACGCAAAGGTGCGGACCCGCAGGTACCCCGACCAAGAAGTGCGGACATACCCGTAGGTGCTCCGTTTAAAAGGTGCGGACGTCAAATTCACTCACTCCAATGCAGAGAAGCACACACACGTGGGAATCTTTATGAATGGTCCATGGTATTTCGCCTGACATGTTTGATCCTATGGTTTTGGTCCGTGGTTTTGCATCTAAAAGTATTGATCCAAGGCATTGGGTTCCTAGTATTGAATACCTATGGTTTTGGACCATGGTTTGAGTAAAGGCTTGCCTATAAAAAGGGAAGGAGATCATTTGGCTAGACACCCTTTTTTGAATTTTGAATATCTTAAGATCTGAAATTTTGGGTGATCAGTTTGATAATGCTAGATCCAAATCAAGGAGAATTCTGTAAATTGTAAGGCGGATCTATTGATAAGTCATGATCTCATTGGCGCATGATCAGATCTGTGGATCTGACAGTCTATGGCACATTGGAGGACTAATAAATTGTCTCTATTCGGAGGTCCGCAGGCGATCCACAACGCAGGTGCGGAGGTACGTAGCGCAGCAAAAGGCGCAGGTGCGGAGGTACGCAACGCAGTAGAAGGCGCATGTACGGAGGTACGCAAAGCAGCAGAAGGCACAGTGCGGAGGTACACAGAGGAACAGAAGGACCAGGTGCATAGGTACGCTATCAGGCAGACAGTGCAGGTGCGGATTTGCGCAGAGGTACGCAATACAGCAGAAGGAGTAGGTGCGGAGGTACGCAGAACATCAGAAGGATTAGTTGCGGATCTGCGCAGTTTAGACACAGAAGGGCTGCAGATATTCACAGGTTTCTATTGGTGAAGTTGTGGACTTTTCTTGAAATATTTGTTGGCTGCCTTTTATCTATTGCTGAAGAGTTCTGGGTTTAGATTATTGGTATTGTTATTCTGGTTACTGCATTCTGAAAAGTTATTGGTAGCTTCCTTGGTTGATTATAAAAGGAGATTGGGTGATTCATATGTACTTGTTGATTATTTGATGGATCCAGTTTGAAAATTCATGAAACGTGGTCCTTAAAGAAGTAGAAGAGCAAAGGGGGTTGTAGCTCCCTTCCAGGAGAGACTAGAAAATGAGAGAGGGTTGTAGCTCTCTGTAGGTTGCAGCCTGTGTACTGGTAAAAGAATGTACCAATACAAAATCATTGTAAAAGAAGTTTCTAATTGAAAGAAGATAGAGACATATTGCTGCAGGTGGTTTTCACCCACATTGGGTTTTCACCTTATATCTGGTGTTCCTTGGTGTGATTATCTGTTTTTTCTTGTTCTTGCTCATTATTATATGGTACTGACATACAAACTAATGATCAATATCTGAAGAATAAATTAAAGTATAAATCTGGAAGATATATTGAAAAGAGTTTGA
>APFE031409402.1:0-16693 GCA_000404065.3 Pinus taeda | reverse complement strand
TGAAAGCTAGTACTTGTGCATATAGCGCCGTCGCTTCCAAGTTTGTTACAAACTACCGGGTTGATAAAAGTAAAGAAAAGAGTCCCAAGAGTTGCAGCATCATTGTTGCAATACTGGAGCCCACCACAAGCAAATCCTTAACTTTCAATTCCTATAAAGCAAAGTTGTTCTTGTCGATGAATTTCTCCACCTCGAACTTTGCATCGTCATTTTTTCCATTTATTTCCTCCCTAGTTTTTTCTTGCCTTTCAAAAATATTCTGATTTCCCTATTCTAGCTAGGGTTTCAAAACAAAAAAATTATGATTTCTAGGAAATTTCTCCTCCTATTCCAATTTTTCTATTACTCCTCAACAAACCCTACTCTTCACTTTCAAGAAAGAAAAAAAATCTGTTTCTTTTCAGAATAAAGAAAAAAAAACAATTTTTTTGTTTCCTTCAATTAATGAAACCCTAAACCCTCCTTTTTTTTTCAAAATCCGAGCGAGGCTCTTTACTTGAGGGCGGCAAGGGCTCACAAAAAAAAAAAAAAAATTACTTCGCTACCCTGACAATGGCGGATTTCTCTCAAGCTTTGATAACATTTGTTGGTCTCAAGAACTCATTAAACAAGAAAGAAATATAGAGACACTTAGGAAACTGAAATAAACATACGCCAGTAAACACAATGAATTTACGTGGTAAAACCTTGACAATGTGTCAAGGAAGCCTCCTCGGGGCGAGGGATTGGAAATCTTTATTAATCAAAGATGATTCTCCATGATACAAGCCTCTCGGGTCATCCCAATTAATATGGGCAATTCGTTACATAACTCTTTCTCGTTATGAATCCCATTACAAATCTAATTGACAGTAATTTACAAATTTTACCCGTAATTACATTTTGTTGTCATATTTCAACACCTGCTCCAAGATGCCATGTACTTGCTCTCAAAAGAGGAAACTCCCAAAGTTGCTCATATTGCAACTTTTATAACCATATTCTTTCTGCTTCTTTCAGAGTGAAGACTTCAATGCCAAAATCTGTTCATAAAGGTACTGCAATCTTTGTTGATTCTCTGCCATCTTCAAAACTTCCTTCCAATGAGTCCCCAAACATGGCTATCATAGATCCATCCAAATTCCGACAGGACCTACCGGTGTAGTCTGCTTCTCCATGTGTTCCTTTAAACAAAATAAAGTATGGTTGCTGCTTTTCTTGCTTCAGAAGTTCAGGACATAACCAATACGCTACTGCTCTTTTTATAACGGACAACTTAGAGAGATTTTTCAATCAAGGAGACTATTCCTTCTCAAGGCTCTTCTTCAAAGAACTTGATGTCCTTTTTATCACTGTTTATAAGATTGTAATTTCTTCCTTACTAGAGACAGAGATCCAAGATCTTTGACAAGATTACCTTTCAAGAGTATCCCTGCTCTGCTACAGGTCTTCAACATAAATCACTGCATAGAAAATTTCAACGAGACTGTTTCTTCTCAAAATTGAAAGAAGACTAATGCCTTATCTCTTTTACAAAAATATCAAATAATTCCACTGCTTGACGCCTGTAGCTTTTCATCAAGAATGATTAATTTGCCTTCCAAAAGATGTATGACTACAAGATGTTTTGAGATACCGCTCTTTTGGTTAGGGCTTTTCTAAAGCACCAATAAGTGTGCTCAGACTTCAAATATATATAGTTAAAAAAAAAAACACACGTATGCCAAATACTAAGGATGGAGACTTGGAGAATGTATATGCTCAGACTCAAGGTTGGCTTCTTAAGTGATTGACCAAGCTCGGATCACATCATTTTAGGACTGCGACTTCCTCCTTCAAAGAGGAAGACCACTGATATATGAGTGAGCTCCACAGGTTGGCTTCTAGTCTCACTGTTAAGTCCGCATAGTATAAATATAAACTCTAGAACTGCGCTTCCTTCTATCTCAAAAATTTATGTACAAAACTGAAATTCAACGATTTGAATTTTAATACTTGAAGCTATAATCTTCCAAACATAATGATTCTTATAAGATTGGTTCACTGATCAAACTTGCTATGTTTGTATGTATATAGACTGTGATCCACAAGATCTCGGCCTCTACACCTTAGTACAGGATTGCGAATCAACCAGAATAGCTCGATCTTGATATTAATACGCGCACAGGACCTTGGTTCCTTCATGAAGTTTTAGGCTCCCAATAAATACTTATGCTTAGTACTAGGGTTTTCCGAACATGCCTGCAAGGCCTCTAATCAATTCGGATATACTAGCTTTCTTTGCCAATCAAAAGGGTTGCTTCTAAGTGAATGGTTAAAAGCTTGTAAAGTGTTCTTGGGATGCTATCAGATGGTGTCACTTCATGAGGGTATGTTACGGGCCTATTACGATTAAAATATTGGCTAGCATAAACCCTACCAACTCTTTCAATTCTCGACAAGTTAAATCTTTTCGATTTCGTTCTATCTATGTTTCGTTTGCATTCGAACATTTTATTGTTATTCAATTCCGAGAAGTTGGTGTTGTTCTTTTGGGGAAAATGCACATATGATGGCTATCGTTCTCTGGACTCTAGACTATGTGTTCACATTACAGTTAGGTAGTTTTATCCACTCGACAAGAAAATCATCAGGGAACTTAATTACCGTGAAAACACCAATTAATAACTTGTAACGAGGAGGACACAATGGAGCTTCAAGCCTTAGCCAACCAGTCGGTGATTCAATAAATCCAGCTCTGATTTTGTTTAAGTTAATTTATAGATGCTGTGGGTTTTGATATTCTGGAAGACTTTTGGTCAGAATTAGAAAGTCTGTCAAGTCTAGAAGAAGCATATCGAAGGCTTAGAAAGTTCCATTCACAGTCAGCTCTGTTAGGCTATGAGGCAGCAGCCCATATATCTCCGGGCAAACAGGAGTACCAATCTCTCGTTATTCGTATCTTTGGTTATCAGTCTTTTAGTTGGAGTCAGGGAGTCAGAAGCTTTAAAGCTTGAGAGATACCACAGTTTAAAAACAAACTCAAAATCTTACCTTTCGCAGCAAAGAACGAAATCTGGTCAGGCGAAATTGGGTGGGTTCGGGTGATATCCGGGGCCCGAGATTTTTGAGGGAGTTTTCAAAACTGGTTGCAGCGACGGGGGGAGGCTCACCAACTCGCCACCCTGCGTACACTGCGTAATTAATTTGCCGAGAGGCGACGGTCATCCCCAGGTTGTCACCCACCTGCAGGATGCATAATTTCTGTCATCGAAAACAGAGGCCTTCTCCAGCCGGTTGCATCAAAAATTGATATATTTAAGACTGTCCCACTTTAAAAGAGTAAGTTGATGACAAAGAAGAATTATTTTCCCAATTACAATTTTTTTTATTCAAAATTTATTTTCTATTACTATTCTTCAATTAAAATTATTTTATTAAAAAATTACATTTAACAATAATGTTATTTAAAATAAAACATTTTAAATTTAAACATAATATTTTTTTTAACAATAAATCGTATAATATTTTTAATAAATCGTATCGTATCCAGTGTCTCTGCAGAGAGACAGAGACAGCATTTGAGCACCTCTATCCTTTTGAGATTTAGAGATTTAAAAGAAATGAAATGAAATAATATTTTAAAGTCCATGAAACTATTTAGTAGCCTATGTCTTATCAAAGTTTAATATAAAGGAGAAGTGTCCCCTCACAGCTGCAGCTATATTCTACCGGGGTATCCAAATTTCATTTACCCTATATCTTTATAAAAATAATATTTTGTGCAGACGATCTTTAGTTTGCGTCTTAGAATCAGAGATCATAAACTGCAATGGCTCTGTCTCTGTTGAGGCAACCACATGGTTCTAAGTTAAAATTTGGTCTTTGAGGCCATATTAGGATCTCAAGGCAATTAGAAAACCTAACAAAGGCTTTGACAATCGTCGCACTGCATTTGTGGTTGTTGCTTGCCCTCCCCTTTCTTCTTCTCAGGACACTGAGAAGCAGTGGTCAAATTTACGACACTCGAAATACTTGATATGGTTTTAAGTCTTTCTTGTGTTGATTTGAGAACCCTAAACTCCTCTTTCTTTTCTCTCTGACCATTCATGGGTTCTCCATTCATACTGCCGTTCTTTGTCCCGCTGATAAGGGTTAGAATCCGCTCTTTCTCTATACAATAACATAGCTACAACCATGAACCCTAGAAAGCTAAAAACTTTAGGCAACTCATAAAATTGCTTCTTTATGCTAGATATCGAAACACATAACTAACTAAAAAGTACTAATAATAATTAGTAGCAGTCAGAAAAATACTCAAAAACTCATCTCTGCTTCCTTTACAAACTAAGGAAAGAAAAAACAGTACCCACCCACACACAACGAAATAATAACAATGGGGATCCTGCCTTCTTTTATAGGAAGAAGGCCTAGGGTTTAAAATGCAAATCAACATATCTTAGACATCTAGGTAGGACTAGCAGCACCCAGCTCGCATGCAAAGCATGTGCTGGCACTCGGAGATGACTGTGCCAAAACTAGAATAGGCAACTAGCATGCAATGTGTCTTCACCCTATTCTTGGGATCAATGCTCCCAGGGTTCAAAATTGAACAAGTCAGAGCCCTTCAAAGGGCCTCTGGCACGTCAGAGAAGTAGGGAGAGATTTTTACAAGTCAAAAAAAATTTAAAATATGATTTTTGACATTTAAAAAAAAAAGTTGAATAATATTTTAAAATTTTTTGGCTAACTTTTTTTTAAATTTCATTTTTTTTAGAATTAAAATTTTAAAAATGTTAAATTTGGGGATTAAATTTTAAATTTTGAGAAACTTTTATTTCAAAAATAACAGTTTCTTTCTTTTTGGGTTGTTTTTTCAGTATGCATATGATGCAAGTTTCTAAAATCTAAAACTGCTAAATCGGCACATACAGAGATAATAATGAAAAAAGTTTTGAATCTGGACATTATGAATTTATGGCCATTGGCAATTTGGCACCCCGCACCCAGCCCTCTTCTTCCTGGGCTCTCCTCATCTCTAATTCGATTCTCAATTCCCCAAATTCAATACACAGAGGAATTTGTTGTTTTGAATACACAAGTGGTGAATCGGTGATCACTGATGCCGTGACTCGTGAGCTTATAAACTGGCCTGTGGGAATACACAAGTGGTGAATCGGTGATCACTGATGCCGTGACTCGTGACTGGGTACCTGTCGTTTCGTATACAACAATTTCACAGAATTTCACATTATGCTCCAATATATACATCTGGATCTGGTTGTTTCTGCGATGTGAAGGAGCAAGATTGAATACAAATAGATCTGTAAGTTGCTCATTCTGCTTTGATATTTATATTTTTCAATTTGTGTAGAAAGAGTTAGGTGTTTTTACGAATTTATAGATTCAGTTGGTGTTTTTACGAATTTATGGATTCTTTTTAATAGCCGAGAGTTCTTTTCTGGGGTTCTTGCTTGATCTGGAGTATTTAAATTGTGTTTGGACTCTTTCCACGCTATTTTCCTTTCCCTACTTCAATACCCACATTTCATTTTTTCTTTTTGCTATGATCCATGGCAGAAAATAGCATACAAAAAAGTGGGATCATTTTCCCTGCAATTACTTCAATACCAACACAGGGAACCTTTGTCTTTTCATATTAATTTTGGTAATTAAATAATGAATTTCATATTATGATTTTGAAATTATTTTAAAAAATTGGATTGTCCATGGATGCTCGTCACCTGATAGATTTGATTTTTTTGGCTCCTTTTCCATACTTGATTCCATGGTTCAGGCCTGAAACTTCTAATTTTATCATCTAGGTGACTTAAACCTAAATGTATACAGAGAGACACTAACTGCTTTCTGTTAATAATATTTTCTCCATAATATTTTCTCCAAGTAAACTCTTTTTGGTTGTTTTAGGGCATTCCAAGATTCGGCCTTTCTGTGTATGCGTTTAATCTTTCTCTGCCTGGACGACGTGGCTCTTGTTGGTCTCCTGCTGTCCTGCATTTTCATAAGAAAATATGCATGCATTAGAGAGTGACATGCAGTGAATTTCATGGTGGAGACCGCAGAAGCTTGGCCTTCAAATCTGCTAGCTGTGTTTTTCCTGACCTATGAATTATCATATAAGAGGCATAGCGAAAATTAGCCGCTTGGCTAAAATGATTATTCATCAATCTAGATGGAGCCCTTCTCCTTGTTTCCATAGCTAAAATCTCATTGCCAGTACCCTTTCCTCTCCCTTTCTAGTCATCCATTACTGGGGCCCTCTCCAACCTCTGTTTTAGTTGCAGAACTCTTCTTTGTTTTGATTGACCTCTAGTGGTTTGGATAAGAGGGGTGAGGAATTCAAGCATGTTATATCTATCCTGATTCCATGTTAATTCTATGTTAGGAATTCAAGCATGTTAGTTCTATGTTATTATATACTGGCCTGTGGGAAAGAGGGCGAATGAGAAAAGCCGCAGTGACGCGTTGGAGTTAATTGCTTTAAAATCTACCAAAAACATCCACGGATTCAGAGTGTATTGGTTGGTAGTGCTGCTTTCCATAGCCAATCAGCAAGGAGGACAATTACGTTATTACAATTAACAGGTATTTTCACTGCTGTTAACAGTATTTTTTTTAATTTTTTCACTGTAAATATTACATTTTTGTTATTTCTTTGACTGTAAATATTACATTTTTGTTATTTCTTTGAAAAATAAAACACAGTTTTTGCTTTTACTTTTTTCCAGATTTTTCACTGAAACCATTGTCAGTAAAAACATATTTACATTTTTGTTATTTCTTTGAAAAAAACACAGTTTTTGCTTTTACTTTTTTCCAGATTTTTGACCGAAACCATTGTCAGTAAAAACATATTTACATTTTTAAAGAACCTTTTCAGATCACGAAACCTTAAATTATAAACCATAAAACAAATTTAAATTAGGAAAACATCAACTGCTGCATGGAAATATAAATAAAATCCCTTAAGAACATTTTCAGATCAAGAAACCTTAAATTATAAACAATAAAAACAAATATGCCACCCCCAATATTTCACCTTCAGATTTTTCCATTCTGAAACTTATATGCTTAACATGCTCTGTCTCTGCAATTGCTCATCTTCAAACTGTAATGCTGCATACAATTTCTTTATGACATGATGCATGCCTTAAGGCATTGCCATTCAACTTCAAGGCTGGGGATATTAACAGGTTCCCATACATTTCAATTACCGCACGTTCATCGTTTCACAGAGTGCCGAATCATTATAGGTTGGGTACAGTCTTATAGGCTAGGCACATTCACAATTGTGTTCCTTTTCCATTTGATCTTTCAACCACCATCTACAAGTTGGGCATATTCACTCCTACAATTTCTCATAACTTAACAATGTAGATTTGCACTCAACTAATTCTCTCTAGAAGCTCTTCTAATAATTTAAATAATTAAAAAATTAGGGAACCCTTCAACCCACTCCCTCGTTAAATGTAAAGCCCCTAGGTTTATCAACAAATTGGAGGCTTGAGAACTATGCCTTGCCTTTCTGGTGTTTATGATTATTTGAGTCGGCAGAACTACAATCTCTCCTGAGCTTCTCATATATGTTTTTATTGGAAGTCAAAATTAGTTAGCATTGCATGAACTAAGTGCGTCATCTAATATGATAAATTTCGTCAAAGTTCATAATGTAGTATGAACTTATAAGTGCATAGTCTAATATGATAAATTTGATGTAAAGTTTATCAGATTAATATATAAAATATATGATAATGTTTTATGTGAGAATAGGTTTAATTGTTAAGTGGGAAGGTTGGTTTCTATAAGTCTGATAGTCCAATTCGAAACAAAATTATATATATTTAAGACTTAAACAGACCAACAAAATTCATAATCCAAAATGAGCTCACTACCTCATGTAAAGTGCATCCGGTTCCACGAAATCGGGGAGTATTTTGAAACGACAAATTTCGCAATAAAATTAACTGTTAGTAGCAGAAGCATAATGCAAGCAATGTAGAGAAGAGCCCGTAAAAGTAAGAAGAGGAAGGTGAGATTGAACTCCAAAAGAAAAATAATTCTCCACCCGAGAACTGGAAATCGAGGTTTTGGGGATAAGCCTTGCCTTTCTGGTGTTTATGATTATTTGAGTCCCCTTCTACTGCAATATCTTGGATACCAAGCATTTGTAATCTCTTATCTCTACAATCAAGGCATTGACTTTAGCTTGCTTGTTTGTATAACCTCCCTAATCCTTTCATTGAGATTGTTTTGAACTGACCCCTGTGATCCAGAAGGAAGTCTCTTCCGCAGCATGGCTTCTGTGGTTTTTTTTTTGTTATCTCATTGACCACCAATGTCAAAGTTTTATAATTGAAAGAAAAAGCTATCTTAGATCAATTTTGCGGCCAAGTACAGGGACTGTAGTTCCAATAATTTCAGATGTGCAAATATTGGAAGTCTCAGCTTTCCAAAAGAGTTTTAATAGACAATAGAATAGCGATTTGGTCAAATTTAAAGTTTATAAGCTAGAATTACACTGATACTTCCTATATAAGCTAGAATTTATTTTTAATTTTATAAATGAGACCTTCCATATATTTTTAATATAAGTATTTTTGTTTCTTCGTATTTTTATTTTTATTTCAATTTCATTAAGATGTAATTATGTATATATGTTTATTTTTTGTACTCATATGCAGTTTCCCAACTATGATTTTGTCCCTATAGTTGGTTCAATTGTGGCTAAGTTCAAGGCCTGTGCAATATGATCTTGTGTGGTTACATTTCTCAATCACACGTGTAAGAAGAGTAATTCATTTACTAATGCAGCCTTTGATATAGTAGTATCTTTTTGTTTGTGAAAAAATAAAAAGAAATTTGAAAATAATTTACTATTGTCAATTGAATTGCTTTTTTTTTATGCTTTTCATTATAGAAGTGTGACCTAGATGTGTGCCCTTCTAAATGAAATTAAGACCTCCACTTCAAATTTGATCACTAATAACATAGCTTGTGCTTTTATTACTATTTTTGGTTGGATAACATAAATTGTGCTTTTATTACTATTTTTGCTTCAATGACATGGATTGTGCTTTTGTTGTGCACATTTGGAAAAAAAGCTGGAGCATCTTTCTATTTTTGCTTCAATGACATGGATTGTGCTTTTGTTGTGCACATTTGAAAAAAAAACTGGAGTATCTTTCTTTCCGCATGTAAGAGACCGTCCGTTGCAAACGAAAGTGGCATCAACATCTAAGAGATAACTAACGTTGCAATCCCAGCAGAGAGCAAAGTGCAAAGAGATAAGTGGCAAAGTGCAAAGAGATAAGTGGCGCTGCAATCCCAGCAGAGAGCAAAGTGCAAAGAGATAAGTGGCAAAGTGCAAAGAGATAAGTGGCGCTGCAGATCAAACAGGTTATAGCAACGGTCAAGGATGTTGATTTCTTTAATTCGATTCAATTTTTGGAATTCATATTGGCATTGGCATTGCAGTGCCTTTCCTCCTCCTCCACTCAGAGTTTCCTGCATTGTGTGGTCTAGTCTCGTGAGTCTCGTGCGATTGGAGCTGCAAATGGTGTGTGTGTATAAATGTGGTCTGATCTCTGTTGTTTCTGTCATCTGTTTGGTGTGCCTGACTGTATGTGTCTGTCTGTCTCTGTGGTGTGCTTGTATTCTCTGAGAGGTGGAAACAGAGGCCTGCTCGTGTTCCCTGAGAGGTGGAAGCAGGGAGCGTATCAATTATTGAATCAAGACCACTGTGCCCAGGGATCACAGTTAAATGGTGCGTCCCAGTCGTAAATGAGGCATTCCAGTAAATTTATTTTCAAAACTCTTTGTATGGGTCACTCTGATTATGGGTTGTGGGTTGCAAATAAGATTAAGTGAATGAGAGGAATCGATTCGATTTTAGAAATTTCATTTCAGTAAATTGATGTTCAGTGTTGTTTGGCTTTTTTATTAAATCAGATCTTCCGCATCCTTAGTGAGAGGCGGCAGTATAGATCCCTACTTGCAGAGAAATGGAGATATCACGGTTGGATCTTGGCGGTGGCCATCGTGGAATAGTGGCCACTGGGAGCGTGTTTCTGGAGGAGAAATTCTGCAGAGCCTGCGGTTTCTTGGTTTTTAAAATCAGATCCTCTGCATCCAAGGTGAGGCGGCTTCTTGGTTTTCTAAATTGAATCCTGTGCATCAATGTGTTTTGGTTTTTTAAATTAAATCCTGTGCATCCATGCTGAGGCGGTTTCTTCGTTGTGTAAATTAGATCCTCGATGCATGTTTCTTGGTTTTTTAAATTAATTCCTATAAATTAGACCCTCTTCATCCATGCTGAGAGGTGGTTTCTTGTTATTTTAAATTATATCCTCTTCATCAAGGTTGAGGCGGCAGCATAGATCACTCGTTGCACAGAAAGTCAGAGAAACCGGGCCTGCCAATGCCACTGTTGAATATGGCTGGCATCGAAGAAGAGTTTTTCCAGAGGAGAAATTCCTGTAAAGTGAAGATGTTAAAGACTGAGTTAACGGCGTAATTACACCTTCGTATACAGTGAGTGCATAGGCCAAGGAAAAAGGGATTGTCAATGTGGATTCATCCCTCAGAGGTAAACATTTTGTTGTCTGACTCTGTTAATTTCGGTGGGTGTTATAAAGTGTTGACTCTGTTTTCCTGACTGACTCTGTTCATTTCGGTGGGTGGATTCTCCCAAATTAGACCTGCTGCATAGACATTGAATCTAAGGGGAAGGATTGAGAAACTTCTTAACCCTTGTAAATATTATGCCTATCAATGTGGATTCATCCCTCGGAGGTAAGCGCAACATTTTCTTGATTGACTGTGTTAATTTCGTTGGGTGTTATAAAGTCATTGTCGATTGCACTATGGAGATTCAGAAATGCATGTGTGATGAAGAGATTTTTCAGATTGCAAAGTAACTTTATAAAATTAATTTTCTTGCAGATTGATTCTCTCCTAGCTTTCTATTGGTTCGGTAAATAATAATAAAAGGGATTGTTTCTGCATCATTTATC
The DNA here is from genome assembly GCA_000404065.3 of Pinus taeda. Taxonomy (NCBI): domain Eukaryota; kingdom Viridiplantae; phylum Streptophyta; class Pinopsida; order Pinales; family Pinaceae; genus Pinus; species Pinus taeda. Next base: position 5,702 of record APFE031409402.1, on the reverse strand, counting down.
CTAATTTTGCACTGAATTATTGATGCACTATGTTATATTTTCTAGGTTAAGCATATTACATCCAAGGACCCAGCAACGCTCTTCAGTGAATTATTATTTTATCATTCGTAGCTGAAGCCTGAAACCTACCTATTATCTAAAATCCTATATCGATTATTTCGTTACCATTTTCATTCCCTCTCGGAGAGATTGAGAATGGGTAGGTTCAGGAGGTGGGGTTGGATTCGGCAATCGATTAGTCAAAACTACTTCACCGGTCCTGCTGCCTATTCTCTGGCTCTCTAACTGTAGCTTAGATCCCTCTGTTTGCTTGTATGTCTCCAGGTGCCCTTCCATATTTTCGCAATAGCAGCATATATACTCAACCTATTGAATTTTTGTGTTTATATTTGGATTCAATATGTTTGGATTATATTGAATTTCTGGGTTATGTTGGATTTAAATCGTACTTTAGTGGCTCAGATTTTCCATATTTTCGCAATAGCAGCATATATACTCAACCTATTGAATTTTTGTGTTTATATTTGGATTCAATATGTTTGGATTATATTGAATTTCTGGGTTATGTTGGATTTAAATTGTAATTTAGTGGCTCAGATTTTATCAACAGTCACATGTGGACCATCTGGATTGTTATTAGACAAAATATTATGTTTGCTGGCATTAAGATTTTTTAACAAATCTAGAATTGTTAAGGTCATCAAAATATGAGCCCGGAGAGATTCGACCCCGAGACCCATGGGAAAAGGTACTACGAATACGCGGGCGATATATGGGGCCTGGGGTTGAGTCTGGTGGAGTGTTTTATTGGGCATTTCCCATTTCTGCCGGCCGGGCGGGCAGAAAGCGGACTGGCCTGCCCTGATGTGCGCAATTTGTTACGAGTCTGCTGCTACATCTCAGCAAATGGACTGCTGCTCAGCTGTTGGGTCACCCCTCCACCTCTCCCGCAAACACCCTCCTCCATAAATAGTAGCTTCACCATTTGCTTTTGCATTTTGGGCGGGATGGAGTGCGGTTGGGTATTGAACATCTTCAACCAAAATAAACATGTCCTCTTTTTCTTTAGTATGTCCTCTAGCTCTTTTTTTAATCAGTATGTCCTCTAGCTCTTTTTTTAATCAATATGTCCTCAGTTCTAATATTGAAGGGAAACAGAATACAGTTCTAATATAGATATAGTTTCATGACAGAGTAGGGATTAAAAAATCGGAAATCGGGATGATAACAAATGTAAAACATATATATTCTGTTTCGTCATATATATTCTGTTTTGTCTCTTTGGAGTTTCCGAACTCTGAGCCATTTCCGTTCGTTAAGATGTGTTAACTTTGTGTTTCTCGATGACACGGTATATTCAATATAAGTTGTCAAAACAAATTATTTAATTAATTTTATGAAAAAAAAAACATTGCTACGAAGATATTCAGAATCTTTTACACAGTTTGGTCCGCATAGATCCATGTTTGTATAAAAAAATGTCGTTGTGAAATTTTTATTCTTCTTCATGTAGTTGGAGATCATTTTTCACTCGATGGGAAGAATGAAATATCTATGCACAATTCTTATTCTTCTTCATGTAGTTGGAGATCATTTTTCACTCGATGGGAAGAATGAAATATCTATGGGGAAGAATACTGATGTTGACGAGTTTAGGCCCGGCTCCAGGATACTGATGATGAGGAGTTTAGGCCCGGCTCCAGGATGGAGCCCGAGTCACCATTCAAGTTCAGTTCACTGCATTTCAAGTAAGCAACCTGAGCCTGATAGTGAAATTTTTAGATGACCTGAGTGTGATAGTGAATCTTTTGAAAACGATGTCATTAAATTCAGAGGTTCAGTGTCTATTCCAATCTCGCCCACTGCCAAATTAGCCTGTACATATGAGATTACATAAAACGCCATAACTATTTATTTGATTCTTAATTTGGTAAATTTGCTCTCTGTATTTAATCATTCTTAAATTTTTATTTTATGGTATATTCACTCACTCAGGGTTTCCGTTTATTTGCTTTGCTTGGGCTTCTGTGTAATTGCGTTTGACAAGCTCATAGGCTGGCCTTCAGATTTATTTCTAATTCTCTTTCTATTTTTATATTATATAAAGTAGTTGAAAGCAAACATATCATTCCATTTATAAATGTTTTATTAATATAAAAATAATCGAGAAACATAGAGACTATAAATATTTACCACCAAAAAGAGATTATATTATAATATTTAAAATAGAATTGGTAAGCTTAGATTTTATAGTTACAGTCATGACATGGATATTTATGATTTGATTGTTATTTATTCTTACAGACAAAGAAAGTGGTTTGTTTAAATCTTACAGCACATTTATGATCTGATGGTTGAGAAATATGAATTCTGTACCACGATGATATTTGAGAATATAAATATTTACCTCCAGAAATAGATTCTGGACTACACCTTATATTATAATGTAATGCCTATCATTTGATAATGGAATAATAGGGAATTTGAGAATATAAATATTTACCACCAGAAACAGATTGATTCTGGTCTACAGCTTATATTATACTGTAATGCCTATGATTTAATAATGGAAAGGGTGCGCTTACATTTTCCTCACATGGCCACCTATGTGTTTAGTTACAGTCATGACATGGACATTTATTCTTACACGGGAAAATATACTAACAGAAAATGGTTTCTTTTTTAAATCTTTTCCGGTATGATTTTTAAGTAATTGAAAGATTAGCTTGCTTTTCATTATTTGTTGTTAACAGCTACCCTTTCCTTACCAGTTTTGAAGGGCTTAATTACACCTGGTGTATATTGTTGGAAGGCAAACTGGATAGGCTGGGCTTTGCTGGAGAATGTAACCTTGCAGTTTCTCCCTTGCGGTGTCCAGTAGTGGCCTTACCCGGTCTCCCAATGCTGTAACCTTGCAAATATGCGTATATTGTTGGAAGGCAAACTGGATAGGCTGGGATTTGCTGGCGAATGTAACCTTGCAGTTTCTCCCTTGCGGTGTCCAGTAGTGGCCTTACCCGGTCTCCCAATGCTGTAACCTTGCAAATATGCAATATTCTGTAGCAGGAAAGGTAATCATTTTCTTGACTGACTATGTTATAATACAAGATTGCTAGGTGTTATAATTATAGAGTTATTGCGGGATTTTATCAAAAATACATATTTAATGAAAAGAATCTTAAGATTCTTCTTTTTTTTTTTTGTGTATGATTATTTATTTATAATTTATGGTGAGGTTGTTGTGTTTGTTTCTTTGTTTTTTGTTTTTATGCAGATGATAAGAAGGACATGAAGAATGTACAAGCATGCTAAGATAGATGAAATATCTACAAGTCATGACAAAAGATATGAATTTATTATGCTATCACGAGCCAAAACAAACTAGCTTGCATTTATTTTTCATGTTTATTATATAATTCTCTAAAACATCATAATAATAAAAAGTATTATTTTGTTTGAAGGGGCTAAAAGCCCTTTCTCATTGCGCTCGGGGATGGACCATGGCTATCCTCAAGGGTTTGTGTCCCTCTCTTTACCTTACTTTTTCATTTGCTTTTATTTGTTTATTTTAGAACTAGATAGTTTTAGTTTAATAGATTGTAGATTAAAAGTGTCAAATAATGCATCAATATAGATAGTTATAACATGTTAATTGAAAATTTAAAATCTCAAATCAACTTGAAGTTATGTAAATGCATTTGATTTAGCTAATATTATATTTTTCCAACCAGCGGCTTTTGTGACAATTGCACAATTTTTGGATGTTTGTTTAGTGGTTCAATTTGTGTATGATCAAGTTGTATGTTTTTATTGTATACATTGATTGATGTGTTTTTCTATAACTTTGTGATGATGAATTTAAATGCAGAATTTTGTGTAATGCTTGTTGTTTGAGTTTCATTTATATGATTGTGTTTTACAATGAATGAGTGGCATGTTAATATGTATATTGAAATGTGTGAGAATTTTCTTTAGGTGCTTGGTGTCTATATTATGATTGTGCATTCAAAACTCTTTTTTGTGAGATGACCAAAATTTCATATGCAATGTTGAATGTATCTTTGTGTGTTTACAATGCTTTTTGTGTGATGTTCATTATTCGATGTGTATTTGTGATTGTGTATGACAATGCTTGTTGTTTGGGCTTTATTTACATAGTTGTGTATTTACAATGGATGTGGATGACATGTTTGATATGTACTTTGAAATGTTTGTATTCTTCATTGTTTGCATTTCTGATTGTGTTTGTATTATTCATCACATTTGTTTGTGTATTTACAATCTTATGTGTAATAAAATCTTAAGGAATGTTTATATATGCTTGTGTATTTACTGTGTTTTTGAATGTAATGATGAAAATTCAATATGATGTCTGAGTACTTGTGTATCTCTATGTTTTTTAATGTAAATATGAAAATTTGATGTGATTCTCGCATATGTTTGATTGTAATTATGATTGTTGTTTGATTGTATGCATTTTTTATTGTGTTTGTATTATTCATCACATTTGTTTGTGTATTTACAATCTTGTGTGTAATAAAATCTTAAGGAATGTTTATATATGCATGTGTATTTTACAATGTTTTTTAATGTAATGATGAAAATTCAATATGACGTTTGAGTACTTGTGTATCTATATGTTTTTAATGTAAAGATGAAAATTTGATGTGATGCTCGCATATGTTTGAATGTAATTATGATTGTTGTTTGATTGGGTTGTTTGTTTATTTGTCATTTGTACATTGTGATTGTGTATATGCTTGGATTGTGAGAATTTGTGCCGGAAAGAGCAAAAATTGATATGGCATCCTTTTGTATTTGCAATATATCTTTGTGTCTTTACAATGCTTTTTTTTATGTTCATTATTTGATGTGTATTTGTGATTGTGTATGAGAAGGGTTGTTGTTTGGGCTTTATTTACATAGTTGTATAGTTACAATGAATGTGGATGACATGTTTGACATGTACTCTGAAATATGTGTGGATTTTCATTAGCATATGGCTTGATTTAGTGTATACATTAGTTTTGTATGTTTGGATATTTACAACCTTATGTGTATGATGATCAAAATTTGATATGCAATGCTTGTAGTACTTATAATTTTGTGTGTGTAATAAGAATATTTGATGGGATATTTGTATGCTTGTGTATTCGCAATGCTTTTGATGTTTAAATTTTTATGTATTCATCATGTGTTTCGTATTGTTTCTCTACTTACAATCTTATTTGTAATGATTAAAACTTGAAAAGTGCTCTTGATTGTGTTTTTGTACTCTTAATTTTATGTATTTTTTCATTGTGTGTTTTTGCCCTTGATTGTTTGTAATTTTCATTGTGTGTTTGTACCCTTGATTGTATGTGTTTGTATGACTGATTGTATGCATTCCTAATTGTGAGTTTGTATTCTTGATCACATTTGTTGGTGTATTTACAATCTTGTGTGTAATAAAATATGAATGAATGTTTATGTGTGCTTGTGTATTTACAATGTCTTTTAATGTAATGATGAGAATCTGATATGATGTTTCAGTACTTGTGTATTTATATTCTTTTGAATGGAATGATGAAAATTTGATGTGATGTTTGCATATCTGTAATATTTTTTAATGTAATGATCATTGTTGTTTGATTGGGTTGTTTGCTTATTTGTCATTTGTTCATTGTCATTGTGGATATTCTTGGAACGTGAGAATTTCTGTC
>APFE031409393.1:0-31937 GCA_000404065.3 Pinus taeda | reverse complement strand
AAATTTCAATATATATTATTAATATATAAGTATTTTTTATTCTTTTATTATGATTATACTATATTATGACATCAACAATTTTTTGTAGCAACATTGAAGAACGACGCAAAGATTTGATGGAGCTTCAGCTAGAACGACCCAAAGGTGTGATGGAGCTTCAACTAGAGTGTAAGAAAATATTTAATTCTTGTAGATTAATCATGGAGTAATGTCGCTTTTGTGCAACTTTATTTTTATCAATCTGATGGATTTAATGTGCTTGTAATCTATCGAAGCTTTGGCCAAAATAAATGCCATTGGTGTTGCTTTTGCCCCAAAATTGCAAACTATGGGGACTTGGACGGTGATTTGAGGGATTCAAAGATTGATAGTTTTATTCGCAAGCCCAAGCCTAAGATCACATACGGTGTGCTTGGCATTGCACAGACACGACCTAGAAATTGGTTTGTGAATTCAAGATTGTCCACTTTAGAAGATAATTCCTATTCCAATTTTTTTATATGTAATTACAGTCACCACAAGTGAGATGCGCTACCCATTTGGCTTAAATTTCTTTCTTTTCATCTAAAAGGACTTTTATATTATTATGGTTCCCACATTTATAAAAATTAGAACCTAGAAGTTCAAAACTAGCACATAAATGAACTTAATGAGAAAATGATTAACGAAATTAGATTGTTTTTCCTAGAAGATTATCTCTCTTTGCACCTCTAGAAGAGCGTCGACACCCTACTCTAGTTCCACCTCCTATGTTGTCATTCCCATTCCTCTTGCTCCAACACTGGACTGTACTGAAGGAACTAACAATGATGTCTTTCTGAATACTGAAAATGCCTTCTTCAATCCTAATAGCAACCTAATTATGCTCATCATTCGTTAAAATCTAATAGGTGGAGTCCTCTTCAAATATTTGTATGCCCCTTTCTAACATCTCTGAGTGGCTTTAGATATATGTCATCTACATATTCTTATCGAGAAACAATTTTGCTGCACTCATAGAAACGATTAACGGTGCTTGAATTTGGAGTGAGTGACAAGATAACCTTCCCTAAACTTCTATTACTTTAGTGTACCTTTGCATGTTTAGGGGCAATTGCTAGTATAGTTTATTTAAAAAATAAATATTTACTATATCAATATGCAACATCAACAAAGAGAAACTAATGTTGTTCTAGTAAGTTTATAAAGGGATTACAAAGAGAATAGCTTCAAGTAATAAAAATTCCACATAATCCACAAATACTTGTAAAGGATTAATGTCGAAGTGAGAGAAGAAGATTTATAGTAGTAAAAACCAAGATATTACGAGATTTAACCATTAAAAGAGAATGATACAACTAGCATAAATTTATCTTAATCACATATTTAACTAAGATTTAGCTAGCACTAAGACTAAATCAAGACTAAATCTATCTTATATAGAGGGGTGAGAACAAGGAAGCAAGTGACCTTTCAAAATAGGCATCAGGGCTAGAGTGTGGTACCTAGACCATTTCCATCTTTCAAGATGGGCACACATTTGATCTCCCTTATGCACCCTGGATAAAATCTATTTTTTTTTAAATATTAAACAAAGTGAATATTTTCCTTTTGAAAGATGTATTTTTGTAAAAAAATTCTCTTTAGTGTCATGGAATAGCCATACTTGTATGAAGATACATCTCAGAGATTTGTGGTAGTGGACAATTTACATATTTTAGATTTTGATGTTAAAAGTTATGGCTAACCTCCATTTTTAAGTCAAGGAACAACTAACTTTTTTGATATAGCTCATTGATATATAATGCATCTACACAGAGTCATTGTTCCATGTGGCTACATAGCCTTTAGTTTTGAATGCCTTGAGGCATATGAGCGCATAATTTTGTTTTATATAAATAACAATAAGGATTTTTCCCCTCGAAAAGGAAAAAATTAATTTTAACCTCAAACCTTTTAAATACAAGGACACCTTTATATATGTGTGTGTCGGTGAGAGAGATAAAGAAATATATGAGATTGTTTTTATCTACTATATCATATTATTGAAAGTTTGCTATAATGTAAATTTTATAAGATATGCTTCCTTTCAAATCCATTGGATAACTAGTAAGGAATCCCAAAATAATTGTAGTTGCATAACACCATATTCCCTCAAGTTGGCTCAAAAATATGGTGTTATGCAACTACAATTATTTTGGGATTCTTTACTAGTTATCCAATGGATTTGAAAGGAATCATATCTTATATATATATATAATATTATCTGAGATAAAAGAATGTTTTTTATCTACTATAGCATATATTGAAAGTTTGCTATAATGTAAATTTTATAAGATATGCTTCATATATATATATAATATATGAGATAAGAAATATATGATAGATGATTTTTACCTACTATTGCATATTATTAAAGTTTTTTAATAATAATGTTTTTTTTACTATTGTCAATATTAATTGAAGTTTGTTAATGTTTATCTACTATGGCATATTATCAGAAGCATAACAAAACTTTCAATAATAATGCAAATAGTAGATAAAAACTTATTATATATTCTTTATCTTCAATATATATATATATAATTATATGAAGCATATATTATAAAATTTACATTATTAGCAAACTTTCAATAATATGTATAGTAGATAAGACATTCTATCTTATTATATACTATATATAATATATTATATATATGAATCCTTTCAAATCCTTGGATAACTAGTAAGAATCCGAAAATAATTGTAGTTGCATAACAACCCATATTCTTGATCTAACTGGAGGGTTAATTTCAAAGTCATCCATGCATAATAACTAATAATGTTCTCCCCAATACTAGCATTGAAAGCTATGTTGTTTGTAAAAAGATACAAGCTTCCTCTCAAGCCTCCTATTGGAGGAGTCCCTTAAGAAGCACCATTAGAGTATGCCTAAGCAACACCCGTGTTGATGACTTCTTTTTTGCTTGGTCTTTCATGTTGTTCCTTGACTTGTGGATAAGCATTTAGTATATTAAGAGATTGAATTGCACATTTAAGGGGAATGGTCTCTTGTCCTTCGAAAAGTTTCAATTTTCTAGCAAACCATATTCCCCATGATATATTTAGTGGAAACATTTTCATCTTTTGTATATGCTTATCTACCAAGGTTTAAAGAATTTTTTAGTGCTTCTTCCTTCACATCGGTTCCTCATCCTTATCATGCTTCAAATTTCTTTCAAGACCTTTTTAAAAAATGAAAAGGTCAGAATTAAGAGATATATAGTTTGCTATGCTTGTTGGCATAGGTTGCACATTCTTGGGCCTTTCTTTTTTACAATTGATTTTCATCTTCCCCTATTTTGAAATGGTTATCTTTTAGGGCATTTGTATATGACTTCCTAATTCACAATGTATTTTAATACAACAACCTTTTCCTTCAAAATTCTTATATCCCCTTAAAAAATTACTTTATGTTAAATTTTACTTTTTAATCGAGAATCAAATTTTAAAAATGAAAATAAATACCAACTAACTTATTCAATCATTATTATCATAATTTTCCTTTTTTTTTTTTAAATAAAATATCAAATCTATATAAATTTTTAATACTTACCATCTTTCCAAACACAAAATCATAATCTTATAATCTAAATTTATAAAAAATTTAATCCCTTTAATCTCACAATCTAGATTTATAAAGCTATAAATAATTTAACCCTTCTAATTACTTCATTTGAATATAGGTTTCACATCGGGGATTTACCAACTAACTTGCAACTAGGATTGTGAAATATAGTGGAGCCGAATGAAGGTGGCAACTGCAAATTTGTTAATTAGACAATGAAGGGTTGATATATATGTTTTAGTTTAACTAGTTAGAGAAATTGCCTGGAAAGTTATAGAAATTCCAGGGATATTTAGAGAAAATTTGGCAAAGATTTTTGTTATTCCAAGTTATAGCTGTTAAACTTAAAATTTTTAGATGTCTATAAGTTTTTTATAGTGTTAATTCCATTTCCACCATAAAAACATGATTTACATGATTCAAACACTGCTTTTACAATTTTTTTAAAACCTTTTTACCCCAATTCCTACCACATTTCACTGTCCAGGCAATTCCTCTGCGCACTACTATATATATATATATATTTTTCTACCAGCTTTTGTATTTTATGAAAAGAACGATTCACCCGCGTAAAACTGCCTGACAATGAGCACATTGTCATAAATGGTATCCCTTAGCATTTCTGCGGAGCTATTGTGCTCGTCATAAGGCAACGTTATTGAGACAGAGTTCTCATTTAGCCCGCTCTTCATTTTTTTCTGGAGGCATACTATTGTACGCTTTCAAAACCTTCGCAAGTTTTTAATATATACATGCATTTCCATATGAAAATCTGTTACGGCAGCGTCGGGTTTCAATGGTCGTTACAGACTTCAACCACGCCAAAAGAAAGGCCGGCAATCTTCAACATGATAAATTCAAGAAACAGTGCATCTACCACCCAAACTATGTTCTTTGTCCTCTGAGTGCTCCCATTTTATCTCCAAGTACGGGAACTCCGTGCCAGGAATTAGTCATAATTCCAGGCAAACTCTACACTGTTGGGAGGTCCAAGAGCACCTGTGATATTATTTTTGAAGATATGCGAGTAAGTAGACATCATTGCCAACTTTATTTGGATTCAGAGCAAAACAAACTCTTTCTGCTAGATGGAACAATTTTGGCTTCCGAGAGAAATAATTATGTCCAAATATTTCAGAGCGCGGTCAAGCAAAAACTGGCTTTTTCTATTAATAAGAATGCTTGTTCTGAAACGCCCGAGATATCCCTAATAAAACATGTGAAACCCTCACTTAATGGAATCTTTGTGAATGGAAACCTTGTTAAGGTAGGACATTTTAGGGTTTTATCTGTGGGAGATGAGGTATCCCTTGTGTGTGATCATGCTATGGATCCCTCTTTTCAACCGGCCGTTGGGTTTGTTGTCAAGGTTAATTATAATGATAGTCCTGCAATTGAAGGAGATGGCTGTGCTGATAATTTTCCAAGTCCCTGGCAGACAACTTACTCTGGAACTAGGTTACCTTGTGATTTAGACTCTGCAAAAGAATCTGTGGATCCTATACCAGTCGATGCACTGAAGGAATCTGGCATCTGTGGTAACATGAATAGAACAGAAACTCTAAACAAGATTATAACAGATACCTTAAAGGAGACTTCAACCAGTACTGGTGTCCCCAAACTGAGAAAGGAGGTCGGACTCTCAAGAACATCAACAGGAAGCCTATTAGAGACTAGTCAGAAACTGAGGGATTCTCTTCTTTGCAATCAAGAAAATTGGCAAATAAGGTTATACCATGGAATTTCTCCACTTGCTTGTGGTGGCCACTTGAATTTTATGAATAAAGAACATACTCAAAAATTTGAATCAAGAGAAGAAAAAGTAGAGCTGTCGACACAACTAGATATACCAAGATTGAAGACCACGGAAGTGTCCAGTGGCCTAGATTTTCAAATCAATTTAACTAAATACTCAACAGAAAAGAATCAGATTGATATGGCATATGCTGCCGATGGTGAAATTGAGAAACCTTACCATGAGATCCTAAAAGAGGCACAAGATGGTTTGTGTTCTGCCTCAGATATGAAAAGGGGGGAAACAACTGGCAGTTTTGTAAAACAGACTAAGGAACCGAGCATCACTACTCATTGCAAATTGGGAAGTGGTGCTTTGAGCATACCAAAGGAAAATTCATTACTTAAGAATACCGGCTTGCATCCACTGATTAAGGGAAAGTACTCTGATGATGGAGTCAATCCAAATTATTATTCTTTCAATGAAGATGATAAACGGGTCGAACAATTGATCTCACGTGCATCTTCACTTTTGGGGAGGTGCCGTAGTATACTGAGAAATGACAGTGTGTTTGATCTGAAAATATCATCAGTGAGTCCCAAACATTATTCAGCGGATCCTTCCAAAAACATAGAGGTTCACCAAGGAAAAAATATTGATATTTCTCAGCGTATTTATAGGAGCAATGATGAAATCTTATGTAGAAGTAATATTGGAAATTCCAAGCAATATACAGATTCTGCTCACATTTCGATAATGGATTCTGATGCTTCTAACAAAAAAAACAAGAATGGAACAAAATCAACTCATAATGAATCAAATTCCATTTTGAAAGCTTCTATTACAGAGAAAGTGGATGAGTCTGCTGATGGGAAAGTGGTTTCCATAACAAGGATAGGCAAAGAAACGATATCCAAGAAAATAAAAATACATCCTTCATCATGCTATGCCTGTAATGATAGTGAATCATCAATTAAAAATGGATATATGCCTTCTACGGAGAATAAGGATGGGGCTGTTCTTGGGAATGCCGGGCAAAGGATCTTGGCAGCAAAGCCAGACATAGAGGAATCCAGGTTGAAAAATGATAATTTTCCCACTACACAGAACCCAGAGGATGTAACAAATATTATTAGTAGCCAACAAATAGTTCATGAAAAGCAAGTTATTCAGATTTCATACCATCATCACGAAAATATACCTTTTGCTGGCTTCCCTGAAAGGAAAAAGATATATGAAGTTGGAGAGAAGTCTGATGTGTGCCATTACTATGAAAAGGAAGAAGTGGAAACCATAGCTAATTTGGAAAAAACAAATAAAGAATGTACTCCTAAATACCTAGAAGGAAACGAGGAGCAGAAGGGAAATATCTCTATATTGGATAAATCAGAGAAAAGGTCATCCACTGGTTCTGGCAAGATTTACACTGAAACATATCCACAAAACATTGATAAACGTGTCATTGAGAATTTGTGTGAGAAAGCTACTTCTGAACGTGCAGATCGTAGTAAGCAGTTAAGACTTTCCAGATCAAATTCAAACTTGATTAAGGCAGAACAACTGTGTTCTTCTAGCGATGAAAATGGACATCATGCCCTGAATCTCAGAAAATTGCAAGAAGAGATTAGTGGATTGCATATTGCGAACAGGCTCTGCTCTGAAGCTGTTTTTTGTCGCCCAAATGAAGAATGTAAAGAATATCATGAAGATGTTGCTGTCGTATTTACTAGTGAAGCACATTCGGCAAATCTGGAAACTTCTAGAGAGGGGAATATATTACATGGGGTTTATTCCTCAAAAGATGAAGTAGGTAGGTTGACAGACCAGGGAAATGATGTTAAAGACATTCATGCATTACACAAGGGGATATGTGCAGAAGGTTTTAGGGACCAAATAAGTTCTATTGATGGTGAAGGAAGAAAAAAAAGTCATCAAGATTTACACAATGGAAAAGCAGAATTGACAAGGGATTCTTCAGTCAGTAAGCTTTCCCTTCTCTCTCAAAAGGCTTTCTGTTTGAATCAACTGGAATTTATGGAGCCAAATTCAGGAAAAATTGCTGGAACAGTTTCCTTAAAGGATCTTCTGATACCCATGGATAATCTTCTAGGCATATTTTGTGCAACTTTCACAGCTGACATTTTATGGTATGTAAACAAAGTCTCACTTTCTTAATCTGTTTCACCAAGTAGAAAATGAAAAAGATGACTAGAAATGTCTTTAAAATGCAGAATTGATTGTTATGCTCTAAAGGTTTCTGCAACACTGTTTCAATTTAGCGACATACAAACTGACAAACACATTAACTGCACATTTTTTGATTTTTCCCCTTGGAAAAATCGTAATTTTCATTATTAAAGGAAAATTACATGTTGTAGATGCTGTTCACATATGCAGTATGTGAGGCTGTGTGCCTGTCAAGTAGAGAAATACAACAAATAAGCTCTCCGCGCAGGGAGGCTCTGCTTTCAGTAGTGTTCATATAAAGTTATAAAAAAAAATACTCTACACAGAGAGTATGTATGTCTGTAAATACAACTGGTAATATATAAACATGAAAATACTAACATAAAGAAAAAAACAGGCTCTTGCTGAGCCTAAACTGTATGGTCCATGAAAGGGCGATGGTAAAACTGGTAGTGTGCTCCATCCCTCTGCTCCTGTATCAGCCATGAGTCACGAGGCCTGACCGCTGCCTCCTTGGATAGCTGATTGGCAAGTGAGTTGCATTCCCTGTATATATGACGACAAACAAAGTTGTCAAATAAAGAGATGAGTCTATGGGCCTCGTCCAGGATGGGCCTCAGAGTGTAAGCATAATAGTTTGATGTTTTATTAATCCCATTGCATACAATTTTTGAGTCCTCAAATAGTTGCAGATTTCTGCATTGTTTTTCTAATGCAAATTGAATGAGATGTTTGACAGTAATGAGCTCTGCAAAATTGTTTGTGCCCCCTCCCAGCCCCATTTGGATTTAGAAGTGATGGGAATCTGAAAGATATAGGATGGAACCACCCCCACACCCTGCTTCTTGTGCAAATCCATCAAAATATGCACATGGCTAGGAGTGGTCAATGTTTTTCGGGACAATATGCCTGGGGGAGGATTGTCATCGTCTTCAGGAATGTTACTATAGTCTGCTAGAAGTCGGGCAGAGATGGAGGGCCAGTGAGGAACGATATCCTGAAAAATGAGACGGTTACGAGCAATCCAAATTTCCTAGCATATAAGGAGGGGAAGGTTCTTGGCCTTTGTCGGGGTTGCTAATGTCCACCATGTAGTCCAAGCTTCTTTGGTAGACAGGCCCCGCCATGTGCACTCAGTAGGGATGTCCGAGAGGACAAAAATCCAGATGTCGATAGTGATAGGGTAGGTGAGGAAGAGGTGATCCGCAGATTCTGAGCTGTCTTTACATAAACTGCACCAAAAAGGTCCATGCCGACCTCTCTTGATAAGATTGTCTCCTGTGGGAGTCTTGTTTTTCAAAATTGACCACTTGAGTAATCTGGTTCTAGGGGGCGCTTTAAGTTTCCACATGCTTTTCCACCATAGTTCTATAGACTGTGGTCTATGATCGCTTGCTAAACAGAGATATCCCTCTTTGGGGGAGTACCGCCCGTTTTTTGCATGCGCCCAGATAATTTTGTCCTCCCCTTCTACTATTCTAATGTGTGATTTGGTCAAGGCAGCTGTGTAACAATGTTTTAAAACTCCAACTCAGACTCCGACTCGGCCGAGGGTCGACTTTGACTCCGACTCTGACTCGGTATTGACATGGTCGGCTCGATTTCAATGACTCGATCGTTGTACAAAATACATTAAATATCTATTTTTTTTATATAAAAAACATAATTTTAAAGATTTTCATTCATGTTTCCAAACACACAACATTAGAATATAGATAGAAGACAACATATGATCAAAGTAGGCTCATGAATATATCCATTATATCAAAATGGCACTCAGTGCACTGTTCAATACATACATGATCATGATATAGAGACCAAAACAAAAACACATAACCAAGGAGGCTAGAAATGGCCTCTACAACAAAAGTAAACTGTGACCAATACTACTGGCTACTGCCAGAGGAACTGAGATCATGTGGATCAATCTCTGGATCATCAGCAGAGTCAGATAGGGGGCCCCATGGCTCCTCCTCCTCATCGTCTCCAACTGCAATTGTAGAAGTGGTAGCAGTAGCACTAGCAGGCTGTGCAGCAGCCGCAACCTGAGATAGACGAGATATGCGCTTCTGTTGTCGCTGAGTAGAGGAAGTGTCTGCAACTGGAGGGCTTGCTGGCTCTGAGGCTGAGGCTGGTACAAGTGGATCAATATCTTCATTCAACTGAACATTATGTTCGAGTGATGTTATCGTCTGTAATTCATAATCCATATCCTCATCAGAAGCAAACTCTGTTGGATGACTCTCCACTACCCAATCTGATGTTGGATCATTGTCTTCCAACACAATGGGATCTGAATCAGGTTTTTTGTTCAGCAATTGGTTGCACCTGAGCCGGAGGTTGTATTGGAGATCATTTAACCGTTTTTGATCCAAACAGTTTCTCTTCTTTGTGTGAATCCTCTCAAAGACAGACCAATTGCGCTAACACCCAGTAGCACTGCAAGTTTGACTCAAAATACAAATTGCAAACTTCTACAATTCAGGGCAATGGCTACCAAAAGCCTCCCACTATTGTGCTGCAAAAAACATAGGAGTGTAATGAGTTAGCTCAACAAAATTACAAATTGTATCCAAGTTTCAAATTATAAACGATTTAACAAATAAGTATTAAGAATTTGAAAATTGAAATTTTTGTTTACCTGGTTCATCTGCTTCCCTTGCAATCTTTGCTAGGTTCTTCCCAAAGGTACTTGAGGCATTGCTGAAGGTTGTGACCTGTCGGTATATCTCCCGCTGATTACACTCCAATGGGATCATGCAATCAATGCAGTCAACCAATCCATCTCTAACCTCCCCCCTCAAAGCTCCTATCGCCTTAGCTTTATAATGATACCGTGGGTTCAAAAAATACCCAGCTGCATGTATAGGGCGATGGAGTTGATTGTTCCATATTTCATCAATGATTGCCCAAATGGGCCCATACTTAGCTTAGCCACTCTATCTTTGTATGCCCTCTTTATTTGCTCCTTTGCTTGATCCATAGCCTCATAAATGAAGCACATAGCCAATCTTTCCCCATCCACCAACCGCAACACCTTAACCAGTGGCTCAACAAGCTTCACAATCTCTGCTGCCTTTCTCTAAAGTATTTATTCATCAACTTTCTTTTTCAATTCTTTGCCTTCCAGTTTGTGAGACCATTGGCTTTGACTCCATTCTTCACTGGAATTTTTTTTTGCAAGTTTCTATATTGTGAAAGCATAGATTGCAATTTCAAAAAATGAGTAGCAAGTCTAGTGATGGCAGGCCTAATAATATGAATATCCCTACCCCTTGTGTGTTTCCTCATCAGTCTCAAAATCCATGAATGGTTGTAGATAAATTTTGTTATACTTTTGGCATGATCTACAGTGTTTTTGACCCAATCTAATTTGCCAATATCCTCAAGCATGAGGTCTATGCAATGTGCAGCACATGGGGTCCAAAAGATGGTTCTGTGTTTTTCCTCTAACAGTTTACTAGCAAGAACATAGTTAGAGGCATTATCTGTGATGACTTAAACAACATTAGCCACCCTCACCTCCTCAACAACCTCATCTAATAGCTAAACAACAATTGTCCATCTTTTACCTTATCAGATGCATCCACTGATTTTAGAAACATGGTTCCCTGTGGGCAGAAGATAAGAAAGTTTATGATGGTACGGTTTCTTTGATTAGTCCATTCATCTGACATGATGGTACATCCTGTTCTTGCCCATGAGTCCTTGAAATATTTCAAATACTCATTAATGGAGAAAATTTCTTTCTACAAACGATACCTCCTTAGCTCATGCATAGTAGGGACTTTGAAGCCTTTTCCAGCAGCATGTATGGCATCAAACATAGGCTCATAATATGGTGAACGGGAAGCATTGAAGGGGATATCAACATCATACCACTATCTAGGTATGTAATCACAAGCAGTCTCCCTCAATTCTTTCTTCCAATGCTCATCTAAAGTGGGCTGCATATGACTTCTACTAGCTTGAGGACCATGTGCATCTGATGGAGAGGAGGGAGTGAAATAACTTTTGATATTTATATCACCCTTTTCATTTTACCCTTCCCTTTTCTTGAATAGACTCAAAAGAGGGAGGAACATATCGGAAGGGGTTGGATGCATCAGTACAAGGGATAGAGGAAGAACCCTCAAAATCAAAATGGGGGTTGGTAGCCATCATTTTTTGTATATTCCTTTTCCTCCCAATTTCAGCCTCTAACTCTTTTTGCCTAGCCTTATCTTCTTTAAACTTCTCAAAGCTGGCTAACAAATCCTTCCTAATCTTCCCAATTTCTGGTGAGGAACATGGAGTAGTTTGGCCTCTAATCCCCGCTGTTGTTTCAGCCTATTAATGCCCCCAGGACCTTCCTTAATTTTCATATGGCAAAATTTGCAATGCATTTGACTATCAACCATTTCAACATATGTCCAGGCAACATCTTTCACTCTAGGTGCCATTTTTTGGCTTGGAAATGAAAGCAAAAAATTTGAAAATGTAAAAAAGAAAACATTGATTCAATGTTCATTTCTTTCACAAAAAACACTCTTTAGGATTTCTAGATTTGCACATAAAATTTAATAAGAAAAAACAGATTTTTACAAGTGAAAAAAAAATACCTCCAGGCACAAATTGCCTCCTCAACTCGTCAATGGCGAATGCTGCTCCAAATAGCTGCCCAAGAAGCTCCTCACTCCAACTACAATGCTTGCCCAAGACTCCTCACTGCTGCTCCAAAAACAAACTCAAAAACTCCTCACAAACGCTCACTGAAATTCTCACTCAAATGCATGAGATGGCTATGAGAGAATGAGAGGGGATGGGCGGGTTAAATAGGGTTTAGGAGAGGGGAATGGACCCCAAAGACAATATAGACAAATTACAATCTAGTTTGGAGTCCCCCAAAAGAAAATAAAAAAAAATCGTTGATTTTCGGGGTTAATGGGCCACTGTTCCAACCCGGCCGAGTTATTGCGGGCTTGGTCGAGCCGACCGGATTAATACCGAGCCGGCCGAGTTGTTAGACAACTCGATCGGCTCGATATTAACCTGGTCGGCCTAACCGTTTCCATGGCCAAGTCACAAGTTAAGGCTCTGGCTTAGACCAACTTGGACGAGTCGACTGGTTTTGAAAACAATGTTGTGTAGTCCACCCAATATTGATGCCACTGTTGAGGAATGTGCAGACTGCTGGCAGATTTCCAGGCCTGGTGAAGAAAGGTGGATCGATTCATATTTGCAATGTGACTAATATGAGTGATGCCAGAGTTGGCAAGGAGGAGCTTGAGTTCTTCTTGTAACTTGTGGGCCTTACCACACCCAATCCATGGGTCCAGCCCAATGCGGACAGATGTGCCTGCTTGTATTCTCCAAGCGAGTCCATCTCGGATGAGTGGCAAAGAGTTAAGCACCGCTTTCTAGATGACCAAGATCCCTGTTTTATTCTAGCTTGTTTGTCTGAGCCAATCCATCAGATTTAGGGGAGCTATGTATTTAGAGGAAGCCACCATAGTCCAAAGGCTATTTGATGTGATCAATTGCCATCCTAACTTGGCCGCCAGAGCAGAGGAGAAATCTTCCAGTTTTTTTATACCCTACCCTCCCCATTTCTTTGGGAGGGTAAGCAATTCCCATTTTTCCCATGCAAAAATCCTCCCTGTTTGTTTACCTTTCAAGAGGAACCTGCACAGAGGTTTTGTATTCTAGTAAGGATTCCTCTAGGTATCCATGCAAGGGACATCCAATACACGGGGTGGCTTCAAGAACAACTTGGATGAGTACTAGTCTTCCGACCCTGGAGAGATACTTATGGTACCAGATATTGAGTCTTCTTTCCAACTTTGAGATTAACCATGTCCAGTCAACTATTTTGTAGCCATGGGGCTTTAGCCTGTAACCCAAATATCTGAGTCCGTCCTCCAATTGTAGAAGGGTGAAGGGGAACTGGTGAAGAGCAAACTTGATCTCATGAGGGGTCCATCCAGTAGCTGTAATGGTGGATTTAGAATTATTGATGACCATACGTGTCGCAGTTTGAAAAAGGGAGATGGTGTTCTGTAAGGTAGTCAAGTCCCCAATTCCACCATTGAGGAAGATCAACACATCATCCACGAAGAGTAAATGAGTTATTATACATCTGTCAGTGATCCTGATTCCCATGAGTCTTCCCTTGCGATGCATATCCTTTAAAAGTCTACTAAGCCCCTCCATAACCAACAAAAATAGTAAGGGGGACAGGGGGAACCCCTGCCTGAGGCCTCTTTCAGAATGAAAGAAAGGCGTTGCCGCTCCATTGACCAAGACACTAAAGGATATATTTGTAATGCAACACATGATCCATTTTATAAACTCATATGGGAACCCTAAATGAGTTAGGAGCATTCAGAGGTATAACCTACTTACCCGATCAAAGGCCTTTGAGAGGTCTGCCTTTAGGATCATACCTTTAATCTTCTTCGTCTGAATGGAGTGCGTCACTTCTTGTGCAGTACCAACTGCTTCATGGATCTGACGATCCTAGAGGAAGGCAAATTGTTCAGAGGAGATGTGGGTGGACAGAATGGGTTGGAGGCGGTTTGTTATGATTTTAGCAATGATTTTAAAAATGCAGTTGCACAGGGAGATGGGGCGGAAGTCATCAAAGGAGGTCGGGATGTCTGATTTGGGGATGAGGGCGATGAAAGTGGAATTGATAGGCCCATACATTCGACCAATGGTCCGACAGTCTTCAATGACCTAAAGTAGATTGTCTCCAAGGATGTCGAAAAAAGCTATATAGAACTCCACTGACCAAACATCTGGTCTAGGACTCTTGTCGCGCTTAAACCATTTCAAGGTAGCCTCTAGTTCCCCCATAGAGACTGCCCTGTCCAGCTCCATATCATTCCCCTGATCTACAAACCGAGGGAAGAGTTGAGCTACTCTGATCACTTCAGCAAGAGTGGCATTGGGAGGTGCCTGGTAGATCTGTTTGAAGTGTGTTGTGGCCAGAGAGGCCAGTTGCTGGAAGGTATGCACAACATTCCCCTGCTCATTTGTCAGTGGCCATATGGTATTGATTGCTTTTCGGCCATTTGCAAAATTGTGGAAAATTTTTGTGTTGTCCTCTCCCTCCATCAACCATATTGCTCTACTTCTCAATCTCCAGGTTTCTTCCCGATCTTTTAGGATTTTGCCTCTCTTCGATATTAATTCAGTGAGCTTATCCTTTTGATCGCTTGAGGTGAAAACCCCTCCTTGCTCGTCCTCCAAAGCAGCAATCTTTGATTCAATGTCCCTTAGGGTTTGTTCTTCCTGTTCTCTCTTATTGTGTGCCCAGATTTTAGATAGCCTTTTCAACTCTTTTAAGTTGCTGACAAAGCCTTCTATTATGTTCGCACCAGTAGTAGGGGGGTGGGTCTTCCAGAAGTCAGTTACCAATTGAGTATAGGCAGCATCCTTCAACCAAGTGGTATTGAATTTGAAAGGGGCTCTAGGTTTGCCGAGTCCTCCCCTTATGTTAAGGAATATCGGCAAATGGTCAGATATACCACCTGATCCAACCCATTGTCTGAAGATGAAGCCCAAACCCAATAATCGTTCTTTGATGAGAAAACGATCAAGCCTCCTCGCGAGGCTATCCTCTCCAATCCTTTTGTTCCTCCACGTAGGTAGGATTTTTGCAGAGGGGATATCAATAAAGCTGTGGTTCTCCAAGATATTTTCAAAGAATGTAGATAGGGGATCGACCTAGGCAAGATGTCCCCAAGATTCCGAGAAACCCATAGAGAAGTTTAGGTCCCCTACGAGGATGATGTTGTCTGATTGCAGGAGATTAGAGGTCAATAATTGTTCCCAGAATACATCACGGTGATGACAAGGCCTGTACACATTAACTAGTATGATATCTGTGCCCAGTTTATATGAGAAAATGTCTGCCCCTATGTCTCCAATGCCTCCCCAAATGTTACCAATCTTGATAGAATGGGGGTCGTAACCTGAGGCTATGCCACCCGAACGACCATTTATATCAAGGGCTTGGAAGGACCAACCAAGGAGCATGGATTCGAGGAGGTGAGAAATAGCTTTAGCAAGGCCCAGGGTTTCTTGTAAGAAAACAACATCAATATGTTTAGTCTTAAGAAGTCTTCGCAGAGCCAATTTTTTTTATGGCTAGCTATCCCTCGACAGTTGAAAGAGAGCAGCTTCATGGGGGAGACGAGCTCAGGGTATTCTGTGCTCTAAGAACTCGGTCTATTGTAAGTTGTCACCCTGTGACAGTCTCCTCCCTGCCTGTATCTTTGCTTTGGATAGGGAGGATGGTCGACCTTTAGGGGGTTTCTGGGGGATGGGGGAAGATACCAGACCAATACCTATGGAATTAGGGGCTTGTGATCGGGATAGGGATCGAAGCGGGTATCTGTGGGGAAGGGAACCTTGATTAGAGTCAGAGGATGCAGATGGTTTTGCCTCTGGGAAGGTTGGGGGGCTACATGAGTATATAGGGGGAGGGGGATGCAGAGAGCAAGCCAGGGTAATGGGTGGTGATGGCATGAAAGTAGAGCTTTGATGTAACCCCAATGAGACATCTATGCATTCAGATAAAAAAGTGAATTGAACTGAGCAGGGTTTAGAAGAGGACATACCTGAAGATAGCGCAACTTCTGCAATCGCCCTTGACCTAGCCAGTGGAGGAGAGGGTGGCCGATATGATGCTTTGCTGCGCTTCTTCGGAGTCTCCAAGGCCAGGGAATTCTCTGCTGCTTCAGGGGCGGAGTGTTCCGTTGTTGCATCCAAAGAGGTGTGTCTTGTTGGTGCCTGAGGATCCTTCATAGGTATTGTTTTCCCCTTATTCCCGTTCCTCGCTTTACCGATCAGGGGGCAATCCCTGTAGAGGTGACCAACTTTATGGCACCGCCTGCACCTAAATGGAACCCCCTCATTTCAAGGATCTGTGTTCGCGTGAAGTTCCTCCAACGCAGAGTAATTTGTTCCTGTAACCCTTCTTTGATGTCCAAATGTACTAAGATCCTCGCGTATGCCATGATTCCAGTGGAGAGGTATGATTTGTCATATTCCAGATAGGTGCCTAGAGAGTTCCCTATGCGTCTGAAAATTTCCTCAGACCAAAATTGTAGCGGTAGGCCGGAAAAGCGAACCCATAGAGGCCCAATGCCTAACTGTTCCCTCTCTGGATCGAAGAGGGGGTTCCATCTCCTCAGCAACACAAGGGCTTGTTCAATATGCCAGAACGATGACAATACCCAATTTGTATGCTCAGCCCGAGCGAATCGCAGTGCAAACCAACTGCGAACAAAAGTTTAAACGAAAGGTAGCTCGGCTAGGTGTTGTCCTCATACTTTTGCAACCCATTGTTTTAACCGTGCCGCCGTGTAGTTCCTGCCCCGAACCCTTCCAACCAAAACTCGTTCGACAGTGTCCATTGTTTCGCCCCACTGTATGTCTTCTCCCAAACTGATGATAACGTCTTGTGCCCTTGATTTTACACACTTCTGCCTTTTTCCCGACCTATGGCCCATGTCGATGGCGTCCTCTTGTGTTCCACTGCGAGGAGGGTTTGTAGGGTTAGGGTTAGGGGAGTTCAGTTCAGGCCCAGAGGGGAAGGCGTCCAAAAGAGGAGGGATATTTGTGAAGCTGCCTCAGAGGGGGAAAGATATCGGGGCTGAGTGAAGGAGATGTTGGGCGGAAAGCAGAGGCTCGCTAAGTGAAGAAGTTGAGGATAAATGGGATCCAGCGGATGGCAGAAAGGGTGGACAACCCGAAGAGCAAGCACTAAGGTCTTGGCCTATGCAACAGGCCACAAATTGAGGGGAGGTCGACAACGGAGGAGGTGTAGCAAAAGGTGGCCAGGAGGGGGGAGCCACGGGTTGGGTGATAACAGAACATGAGGGCCCCAAGATCGAGGGAAGGGGAGCTATAACCTCTATCAATTCTCTGATGAAAGGAAAAACCCCAGCTGTGCTTGAGTGTGGGGTAGTCCATATGGAGGCACCCTCGAGAGGGTTTTCCGAATAATCAACTATTTCCGAGTCCATAACTGCTCCGGGTGTTACGCGCCAGCTGCTGTCGTAAGTGGAGAAACCGTTGTTGTAGGAGAGACCAACTGCAACAAAAGGAAGACGGTGAGGGCACGACACGGTCATGGGGGGATATGCTCGAGGTTGCGAACGGGAAATGGGAGGAGCTCAGAAATGATGTTTGGGAGGTACGGTGCTAGATTGATGACGATGCTAAGCTAGGTTGCGGAGGAGGGAGCTCCAGAGGTTTGTAGACAAACCCTAGTCCGTGTCGGGGTTAGGTCACGACGAATTTCCCATCTCAGCCTTCGAAAATGTAAAACGTTATTTCCCTAACATTTGCTTCAGTGTGTCCTACGCACTATTTTGTCTGTTAATGGAAAGTCACATCTTCTGTTAAACATGCTTACATTGTATATATTAGCTAGGAATGGTTGTTTATGAAGTAGCTTTCTTGTCATTGTAACTTATTGCAAATGTTGTAACTTGTGTATACCAACTGAATAGATAGACAGGTACAACGCTTAGAATGTGAATCTTCGCGTTCTTAGTTACTTGTTCTCTTTTTGACTTTAAATCTTCCTTGTTTTAGGTGTTTTATAGGCAATTGTTGCAATGTGAACATTTAAAAGTTACTTAGCTCTCCTTAAACTTTTGTCTGTTAGCATAGTTGGATCATTGTACAAAGTAAATGTGCTTTCTCACTGTTAGTCCTTAGGTCTAACATAGCAGTTTGCCAGCTCAAATCCCATAAATGGCATGGTTATCATTTGTTTTTCCAGATCATACTTTCAAACACTATAGTCCATCCCAAACAACTAGTGCACAATTGCATACACTCTAGAGGGACTAGCATCCAATTTGCACAAGCAAGTGTTCCACAAGCCTTCAGACAAAATGCTTCTTTGTCTCCTTTAAGGATTCAAATGTTACTCCTCTCCTTGTCTTGCTTCGTGATTGAGTTGCTTTATTTTGAGTTCCAACTGTTTTTCATTGTGAATAAGCTATAAGTGGGGCAGAGTCCATATCACACAATAGGTGGATTTTATTGTTATAAAAACTCCCTTCAAGCACATGTTAAGCGCAATTTGTATAACTTACATCATAGTAATATTGTTTGAAAATTCCTCTCTCTCTCTCTCTCTCTCTATATATATATATATATAATCTTTTTTTTTTAATGACCAAGGGCCTAATGTTTTTTCTTGCTTCGTCATAGATGTCAACACTGGAGAAACTCCAAATTTTTTGAGAGTGTGGCTAAAGCTTGACCAAGGGCCTGGTGATAAAAAAACACGGCTCTGATACCAATTTAATGAACAAAGTTCGTATACGTAGCAGATTATTCAGAATATCTAGAATATGTAATTATCCCTTTTAGGACAAGTAGTATATTTATATAAGAATGTTTGAATGTACTAGAGATATGATATGATATGGTTACAAATGAGGACCCTGCTCATATACTAGGCAAGGTGTCCCTTCACAAATAGTCATTCCTTTAGGACATGTCTCTTCAATATGCTAATTATTTCTTAATTCTTAATTATATATTATGTTCATAACAAACTTGTGATCTTGGTCTTACATTGGTGTGAAATCTACCGCAAAAATATATGTGTATCCCTGTTAATATGAAGGGTAACAATACTTACATAGAAGGATGAGTGCTAGGCATTTGGAGGAGGTCACCTAGCTCTAAGAGTAGGGAATCTTGTGACATACACTTTGGAGGTTGAATGCTTGACTTGAGGACACTTGGATTTAGGAGCATACTTCATGGAGGTTGGTTATGGACTCGGGCAAATATGTTGAGGAGAAGCATTGGAGCAAGTAACTACTTCGACGCATGTTCAGTAGTGTTGGGCATAAGAGGACATGTGGTACACAGCTATAGGAGGAGCACCTAAGACACTTGATGCAGGGACACGAGACAAGCAGGACACACAAAATTGGAGTGTCCGACTCGGGCACGTAGACCCCTTGGAACAGGGCATGTAGGATACGTTATATATATATATTATATATATATATATATACAACTTACAAATTTTAAATTTACAATGGAGAATCTAGACCTATGTCTGAATTTGTATCATGAATGAGAATTTGTGTAAGAAATCTAACATTATGCATACAAATACAATTGTGACAGATTCATCAATGATCCAATAGGAGAAAGACAAAAAACTACAATTTTCTTTAAAGTCATCAAAATCAAAATGTGTTACATATGTAGTAGCAATGCTAATGGAAAATAGAAATAGCAAATACAAAACAACTGTAAGGTAGTAGTAGCTCATTAATCATCATCATCATCAAAATCAACATCACTGTCATGGTCATCACTGCTCTCCTCTGCTGCATCCTACTCCTCTGTATCTAATGTAATCTCTGCATCTACTAGTGTGGAGGATGACACCTCAAGAGTATCACCATCATCAAAAGTGACAAGCTCTAGCACTGGGTCATTAAGATCCAAGTTGGCCAATGCCAACTCAACATTGTTGTCCAAACCCATATCATCAGGAAAGACATCCCACATCTTTGTCTTTCCCTTCAACCACTCATCCCTTTGCCTGTAAACAAGACGAAGGTTGGTGTGCACATACACCATTGTCTCTGCCCTGGACTACTAAAGCCTGCTCTTCTTGACACTATACAAATTCCCATATGTGCTCCAATTCCTCTCGCAATAAGAGGATGAAGTCACCTAAGAGAAGAGCCTCATGGATAATTGCTGTAGAGGATGGCTTGTTGCCCCATGAGTTGCCCACCAAGAATAGGGCTTCTTAGCCCTCTTGTCTCTAATCACATCATAGCCTGCAAATCGCACAGTGCTAGTGGAAAACTCTGCAAAGGCATCCTCCACCTCATCAAGAGATGCTCTATCCTGAAATATCCGCCTCAATGCATCCTTCCTCCATTGTGAAATTTCACCATCCATGTGAGGAGGAAATCTGCGGGAAGGTCCACCATTCAGCGACTGCTGCATCCTACTCCTCTGTATCTAATGTAATCTCTGCATCTGCTAGTGTGGAGGATGACACCTCAAGAGTATCACCATCATCAAAAGTGACAGGCTCTAGCACTGGGTCATTAAGATCCAAGTTGGCCAATGCCAATTCAACATTGTTGTCCAAACCCATATCATCAGGAAAGACATCCCACATCTTTGTCTTTCCCTTCAACAACTCATCCCTCTGCCTGTAAATAAGACGAAGGTTGGTGCGCACATACACCATTGTCTCTGCCCTGGACTGCTCAAGCTTGCTCTTCTTGACACTATACAAATTCCCATATGTGCTCCAATTCCTCTTGCAATAAGAGGATGAAGTCACCTGAGAGAGGAGCCTCATGGATAATTGCTGTAGAGGATGGCTTGCTGTCCCATGAGTTGCCCACCAAGAATAGGGCTTTTTAGCCCTCTTGTCTCTAATCACATCATACCCTGCAAATCGCACAGTGCCAGTGGAGAACTTTGCAAAGGAATCCTCCACATCATTAAGGGATGCTCTATCCTGAAATATTTGCCTGAATGCATCCTTCCTCCATTGTGAAATTTCACCATCCATGTGAGGAGGAAATTTGCGGGAAGGTCCACCATTCAGCGACTGCTGCATCCTACTCCTCTGTATCTAATGTAATCTCTGGATTTGCTAGTGTGGAGGATGACACCTCAAGAGTATCACCATCATCAAAAGTGATAGGCTCTAGCACCGGGTCATTAAGATCCAAGTTGGCAAATGCCAACTCAACATTGCTGTCCAAACCCATATCATCAGAAAAGACGTTCCACATCTTTGTCTTTCCCTTCAACCACTCATCCCTTTGCCTGTAAATAAGACGAAGGTTGGTGTGCACATACACCATTGTCTCTGCCCTGGACTGCTCAAGCTTGCTCTTCTTGACACTATACAAATTCCCATATGTGCTCCAATTCCTCTCGCAATAAGAGGATGAAGTTACCTGAGAGAGGAGCCTCATGGATAACTGCTGTAGAGTATGGCTTGTTGCCCCATGAGTTGCCCACCAAGAATAGGGCTTCTTATCCCTCCTGTCTCTAATCACATCATAGCCTACAAATTGCGCAGTGCTAGTGGAAAACTCTGCAAAGGCATCCTCCACCTCATCAAGGGATGCTCTATCCTAAAATATCTGCCTCAATGCATCCTTCCTCCATTGTGAAATTTCACCATCCATGTGAGGAGGAAATCTGCAGGAAGGTCCACCATTCAACGACTGCTACATCCTACTCCTCTGTATCCAATGTAATCTCTGCATCTGCTAGTGTGGAGGATGACACCTTAAGAATATCACCATCATCAAAAGTGACAGGCTCTAGTACTGGGTCATTAAGATCCAAGTTGGCCAATTCCAACTCAACATTGTTGTCCAAACCCATATCATTAGGAAAGACATCCCACATCTTTGTCTTTCCCTTCAACCACTCATCCCTCTGCCTGTAAATAAGACGAAGGTTGGTGTGCACATGCACCATTGTCTCTGCCCTGGACTGCTCAAGCCTGCTCTTCTTGACACTCTACAAATTCCCATATGTGCTCCAATTCCTCTCGCAATAAGAGGATGAAGTCACTTGAGAGAGGAGCCTCATGGATAATTGCTGTAGAGGATGGCTTGTTGCCCTATGCGTTGCTCATCAAGAATAGGGCTTCTTAGCCCTCTTGTCTCTAATCACATCATAGCCTGCAAATCGCACAGTGCCAGTGGAAAACTCTGCAAAGGCATCCTCCACCTCATCAAGGGATGCTCTATCCTGAAATATCCGCCTCAATGCATCCTTCCTCCATTGTAAAATTTCACCATCCATGTGAGAAGGAAATTTGTGGGAAGGTCCACCTTTCAAAGACTCATGGCTGTAGTATTTTAGGTTCAATGAGCGAGCCAAGCAATGCAAAGGTGTGCAATTTCTTGTCCAATCTGCTGACAAGAATATCCTGTATGGTGGTGAGGAAGGTCTCTGATGATGTTTCATACTCAGGGCACTCACTCTGTAAAATAATGGTCCTCACGGACTCAATCATGGAATCCCATCCCTCATAAACCTCTTCTAGGATGGGTTGGTTTGTATCTACAAATTGTAGCAACGGAATGATAGGGTCCATGATCTTAATAGTGAGATCTACCCTCTCCCACCAAGCATCATCTAACATTGTGTCCTTGACTCTTTTTGAGGTTGCTTGATTTGTCTTTCTCCAAAAAGACCAAAACTCTGAAATAACCATGGCCCCTAGAGCAGTCTTGACCTCCCTCAACCTCTTCAACATGATGAATGAAGATGCAAACTATGTATCTGCAATCTTCAACAATGATAGATGGGCGTACTCCTTGTAGATTGTGAGGGCATTTATTTGGTTTTGTACAAAGTTTTGGATATGTCGTGCATGCTCAATAATACCGCTGAAATTTCTAAGTCTAACACATCAGAAATTTTCCCTGCATTATCTGGTTTATTTCAGCTACTTGTTTATGTTATTTAACCATATAAATACTGAAAATAAACACAAATACAGTCTCAACTCATATATAGATCATCAATTGAAACAATATGACAAACACACAAGGGACACTGTTATTTTTGGACAATCGTCCCTGGAAAAATCCAACTTGGGAAAACCGGTACAACAGTTCTGAGGGTTCTATTATTAACCAACTTTCTTGAATACAACTAGGGTGCCAGACTGGCTTACCCAACAAAAATTTCTATCTGGCAGTAATACCTCTTCTTGGAAGCAAATATTCAACTTCTTAGCACTAGTCTGCCCATGAAAATCCTTTCGGTGCTTCTCCAAGGCTCTGCGTTAGCCCTGCTAGCCTCTGCGTAGCTCTAGAACCCCCTGCGTCATCCCTCTGCCTCTCTGCGTCAACTCTCTGGCCTTCTGCGTCACCTACGCAAGCCACTTAGCCTTTGTGCAGTCACTAGCTGTCTCTGCGTGGCTCCTGTTGCCTCTGCATAGCCTCCTCAATCACTGCGCTGGCCCTCTGCCACTATCTTTGCCTATCTGCTATGTATGCACTGCCCCTCGCTGCAATTCATATCATTTGTTCGAATTTTCTCAGCAAACCTCACTCCAGAAAATCGAACTGACTGATCAATCTTGGTGTATCTCCCACTGACCCTCAAGCCTCCTCTTATACTTTTCTTGTTGAGTCTTCAACGTAGATTAAATCCCTAATCAATGGCTAAGATTAGATTTGGCTTGATCTATGTCATTTAGAACATTCCCACCCAGTTTTTTTCCCAAGGAAAAATCGTAACTTTTCATTAATTTTGAAAAATTACATATAGTAGATGCTTATGGCATATGCATAATTGTTGGCCTAAGCCAGTCAAGTAGCTGTCAAAAAAATATAAGTTATGGCTGAAGCCATTCCCAAAAAAGCTGTACATATTCACCTCACAAGGTGTACTCATTTTGTCTAGTAAGCAGAGTATAACATAAATATATACATAAAAAGATACTGTGTATGAACTGAAAATAAACCAAAAATTAGGGCATGTCCGCCTAGGATATGCCCTATCTATGTAGGGCCGATGATAATACTGATACTGTTCTGCACCAAACTGTTCGTGAATCATCCACAAGCCTGTGGGGAATGTCGTGGCCTCCTTGGATAATTTGTCAGCAGCCTCATTACGTTCCCTGTAAATGCGTTGACAAGTGATAGAGTTAAATTGTGCCTTGAAATCCATAATTTCATCCAAGATGTTCCTAAGTGTACGAGCATGACAATTATTGATGCTATTGAACCAATTAATGATGATTTTGGAGTTTTCGAAGATTTGTAGATTAATGCATGAATGTACCAGTGCAAAATGCAAAAGATGTTTGAGTGTGATCAATTTTGCAAAATTATTGGTTCCCTCCCCCAATCCCAGTTGTATTTTGTAGTAGTGTTGCTCAGATAAGAATAAAATGATCCCCCCCCCACATCCTTGTGCTTGGGCGGCTCCATCAAAGTATGCCCACGGTATGGAGTGATCGATCGTTTTAGAGGTGCGGGAGCGATTTGTAGGAGGGTGAGATTCATCAGGAATTTCATGGTAGGCTGTGATAATTTTTGCTGCTGCATGTGGCCATAGGGCCTTAAGATGATTCCATTCCTTGTCAGCCAGATGGACCAACAGATGAGGAGAGGGAGGCATAGAGATTTTTCATCATGATTTGCAACAGTCCAGTTGTCCGATGCTTCAAGTATCGAATGACCTTGCTAGTTGCCATGTTTGGAAAGGAGGTTTAATACATGTTGCCATAGCTATGCTTACTTCGGACAATGGAGAAATAAATGGTCATTTGTCTCCTCAGCTTGTTTACAGAGAACACACCAATGTGGTCCATAGTGAGATCGGGGCATATGTTTTGCTGCGGTTGGTGTCTTGTTTTTGAGCATGTTCCACATGAAGAGTCTGGTTCTTGGTGGCGCTTTGACCTTCCAAATCTTTCCCCACGGGTCCCGAAGTATAGGTGGTTTGCGGTCATTGAAAAGGTTGGGATAGCTAGCTTTTGGGAGTACCTACCATGATCGGCCGGGGTCCAGATAAGCTCATCGGGTCCTTCTTTGATGCGCACATGGGATTCTTTCAGGGCATTTATGTACCCTTCCCAGATCTGTTGCCAGTGTTCGGGGATACCCAAGCTTTGAGCAGACAACCATGCCTATTCGAAGATGGGGTTGTTCTCCAAATTTGCTATCTGTGCAATCACATTGATATGCCTTTGATTGAGAAAAAGGATGAGACCCGAAGGTAATTGATGCATGTTCCCCCCTCCTGTCCATGGATCCATGCCTATACGGGCCAAATTGCCATAATTTATTCTCCATGCGAGACCCTGTTCGAGGCTAGGAGGGTAAACAAATCCAATCCATAAGATGATGAGGCCAAATATATTTGTGGTATGAGACTTCAGTCCAGAGGTTTTGTGTAGTGAGCAGGATTCAACCCATCTTGGCTGCTAATCCATGTGCAAATACTGTGAGGTCTTTTAGTCCCCAGCCTCCCCATTTCTTAGGAAGAGCGATGTGCTTCCATCCTACCCAAGCAAAAGGTTTGCCCTCTTTATATCTATTCCAAAGGAATTTGCAACAGATCTTCTGAATGCGAGCAAGAATTCCTTTAGGAATCCAGGCCAACGTCATCCAATAAATGAGGGTAGCCTCCAAGACAAATTTAATGAGGACAAGTCCTCCAGCTTTGGATAGGAATCTGTGGTTCCAATTTGTTAGTTGCTTCTCAATTTTGATAACAAGCCAAATCAAGTCCGCACTTTTGTAGCAGTGGGGTTTGATCCAGAACCCCAGGTACTTGAGGCCATCCTCCAGATGAAGTTGTTGGAGGGGAAATTTTGATGAGCAATTCTAGCTTCCAGGGGAGATGTATTGGAGAGGGTGATGGTAGACTTGGAGTGGCTTGCTTCCATGCCTGTAGCCAGGGCAAAAAGAGTGAGGATATCATGGAAGGTAGATGAGTCCCTATGGCTTCCATTTAGGAATATAAGGACATCGTCAACAAATAGTAGACGGGTGAGATAGTAGTGGTCATTCATTTTCAACCCTTGCAGTCGCCCGTCCTGCTTGGCCGATGCAATGAGTCTGCTGAGGCCTTCCATTACAATCAGAAAAAAAAGTGAGGAGAGTGGACAACCTTGCTGTAGACCTCTCTCAACGTGGAAGAAATGAGATGCAAAACCATTTATGAGGACACGAAAGGTTGTCGAGGTGATACAACACATGATCCAGTCGATGAAGGGAGGGGGGAAGCGCAGATGGGTGAGGATCATTTTGATATAGAGCCAGCTGAACCGATCAAATGCTTTAGCTAAGTCAATTTTGAGGATTGCCCCTTTTAGCTTTTTTGTTTTGATGGAATGAAGGGCCTCTTGGGCAGTACCAATTGCTTCATGCATTTTTCTGTTCTGTAGGAAAGCGAATTGTTCAGGGGAGATGTGGTGAGATAGGATGGGTCTGAGCCTGCTAGCAAGAATCTTGGCAATGATTTTGTATAGACAGTTACAAAGGGAAATGGGACGGAAACCATTGAAGGATGCGGGGGAGTCAGATTTAGGGATCAGGGAATGAAGGTGGAGTTAATGGCCTCATACATACGCCCAGAAGTCCTGCATTCCTCCACCACCTTTAGCAGGTCTTGTCCAATGAGCTCAAAAAAAGTATGGAAGAATTCGATTGTCCATCCATCTGGCCTTGGACTTCTATATTTTTTGAACCATTTCAGAGTACCTTCTAGTTCCGCCTGAGTGACGGGAGATGTGAGCTCCTCAGCCGTATCCATGTCCACAAATCTGGGGAAGTGTCCCTCAATTCTGATAATTTCAGCAAGAGTGGCACCAGGGGGTGCCTTGAAGAGGTTCCTGAAATGCAAATTCCCCAAGCGGGAGAGCTGATTAAAGGTAGTTGCCGTGCTCCCATCTTCCATGGGCATATTCCAGATAGTATTGGTGACTTTCCTTCCCTTGGCAAAGTTTTGGAAGAACTTGGTGTTCTCGTCTCCTGCTTGTAACCAGACCGCTCGACTCTGGAGTCGCCAGGTTTCTTCTCGTTCCTTCAAATTTTTTGATCTCTGATTTTCCAGATTTATTAGATGAGACTTTGCATCAACAGATATGAATCCCCTGCTGTGGTCATCCATAAGAGTGACCAATGACAATTCAATTTCAGCAAGGGTATGGTCATCCCTCTTAGATTTTTCCTTAGCCCAGTTAATGGAGAGTCTCTTTGTAGTATACCTAGGGGGGAAAGTATGGGGTATAGAGGGAGGTACCCAAGGGAATGAGATGAGAACTTGGTGTTCTCATCTCCTGCTTGTAACCAGACCGCTCGACTCTGGAGTCGCCAGGTTTCTTCCCGTTCCTTCAAATTTTTTGATCTCTGATTTTCCAGATTTATTAGATGAGACTTTGCATCAACAGATATGAATCCCCTGCTGTGGTCATCCATAAGAGTGACCAATGACAATTCAATTTCAGCAAGGGTATGGTCATCCCTCTTAGATTTTTCCTTAGCCCAGTTAATGGAGAGTCTCTTTGTAGTATACCTAGGGGGGAAAGTATGGGGTATAGAGGGAGGTACCCAAGGGAATGAGATGAGAACTTGGTGTTCTCATCTCCTGCTTGTAACCAGACCGCTCGACTCTGGAGTCGCCAGGTTTCTTCCCGTTCCTTCAAATTTTTTGATCTCTGATTTTCCAGATTTATTAGATGAGACTTTGCATCAACAGATATGAATCCCCTGCTATGGCTTTAAATAATATGCCAAAACAAGGAACTGAACAATAGAGAAAGATACAATACAAATGACACAGTTGTTTTTGGACAAATGTCCCTGGAAAAACCCAATGCGGGAAAACCGGTGCAACAGATCTGAGGGTTTTTATTATTAAGCTGAAGTATTTCTAAATGCAACTACTGGATGCCTTCCCGACAATCCAGCTACAAAGAAAATCACTTAGCAGAAGAAACTGGTGAGATTACCTCACTCTACACTACAAGTCCCGGCTGATTCGCCAGCTAAACTACGAGTTCCCCAACTACTTCTGTGCTGCCCCTGCGTGGGCCTTGCGTCAACCTCTAAAGCCTTGCATTAGCTCAACTGAGAATCGATCTGACTTCAGAAGCCTTTTACAACCCTTTCGACTCAGAAACATCAGCCTCCTTAGTAAACTCGGACTTTTGCATTGGAGGCCTCTGCGCTACTTTGTGTGGGGCTTGCGTGAGCCCTTCCTCGCTATGCGTTACCCTCTCTGCCCTTTGTGTTGCCTCCTGTGTGTCTCTTTGCCTCTCTGCTGAGTATTCTTGGCTCCGAAGAAGATCCTCCAACCAAAACTCCCTCTGCCCCTCACTGTGTGATCACTACAAATCACTGCGCTGCCTCTAGCTTCAACAATTCAATCTCACTGATCAGCTCTTTATGTATCTTCCAAATGACCCTTAAGCCTCCTTAAATAATCTTCTCGTTGACATAAAACGAACCAGATTAGAAGCTAATCAATGGCTAAGATCATTTCTAGTTGATCCTCGTCTTCTACTAGAAGTTACACCCACAGTTAGATTAATACCCATTAGTTATTTTATTTTCCTAAGTTTAGACTTAGGTTCCCATTAAAAATAATTAATTATTTTAATAAAACTGTCTCCGAGTGGAATTTCCCAAAACGCTTTCTGGGTTTTTTGGAATACATGTGCCCAAGCCTCCTTGCAAAATTTGAGGCTTAGAGCACATCCGATGCTACCAGAAATCAATAGGACCACGCAA
This sequence comes from Pinus taeda, assembly GCA_000404065.3. Classification (NCBI taxonomy): domain Eukaryota; kingdom Viridiplantae; phylum Streptophyta; class Pinopsida; order Pinales; family Pinaceae; genus Pinus; species Pinus taeda. The sequence goes on along the minus strand of APFE031409393.1, from coordinate 3,142 downwards.
CGAAAATCAAGGTTTCCCATGAAATTCCATCCCTAAAGCCAAATGGTCAGTAAAAAAGATCCCATGGGACTAGAATCCAAGGTTAACATCGAAAAAGGGGTCTAGGGGACAAGAGCACAGACCTAGCCCATTCTTTCTGCCAAATCGCCCATTAATCCATGCCCGGAAGTGCCCATGATAAGCAAACTACAATACTCAATTACCAAATGACAAGGCATACGTTTAGGTTCAGGAGGCCCACCTTCAAACATATGATCATGGCAGATGGGTGAGGGGCCACATGGTTGGCTCAAGTGGCGGAGAAATGGCACAACGAGCTAGTTGGTGGCTGCAAGGGGTTGCCGGTTGAGGACCATCTTGGAGAAAAATATTCTCCTAGGGATAGCACCCACAAAATTGTGTGTAATAGGCCCCATTACGACTAATTAGCCCTCGCATGATGCCCATATATAAGAGCTCGTTGGTTCTCATTTCAACCAACCAATTCATCAAGCATTAGATTTGCAATTAGAGGAGCAATTCCACATTTGCGAAGGACATAAAGAGGACAACTACAGCTGCGCTGACTTTCTCTTGGTATCTACATTGATTGAAGTTTGGCTTGGGCTTATTTGCATTCATTCTACTGCAAACCTAATCTCTTTGAAGGCCGAATACCTCTGAAAATTTTGTTGATTCTTGGGATTGTGATTTCGCTCCTTTTGCAAGGCATTGACTTGGTTTGATCGAGGGTTTTTGATAGTGAATTTAGGTTGAGAATTTGTGGAAATTTCAGGACAATTTTCGGCCTTGTGACAAAAACCTCAGGCCAGATTTTCGCCCTCTTTGTGTAGACCTTATTCATTGGACAAAAGTGGATTATCTATCCTTCTATGAGCAAAATTTAATTTGTATTTCATTGTTGACTAATTTGGATTTATTAGAACATTCGATGTACTATTGATGGACAAAATATCTCTCTCACAAGGAAAGAATTTCTTGGGTTTTCCCCTTGTGGGTTTTGCCTTGGATGTGAGCTTAATCTTGATGTCTCTTATCTCTTATTGTCTATTGTTCATTGTCTACTGTGATCTCTATTTAGTTCTCTTGTTGAGGAATTAATGGTTGAAGTTTTTCATGTATAGCTACTTGTTGACTAAAGTATAAAGAAGGAACAATTTGCATCAATAGAAGTAGTTATCAATTGTGAAAAACTATTCTAGTTATTTCAGCGCTAGAATTTCAACAATTTGAATTCACACATTGCATGTTTTGCACTCAAACGCCTAATTAACCTAAAGCCAAGTGAAAATCTAATTTTAAATAAAATCCACCAAGTACACTCTGTGAAAATTCCTACACTTGAAGGAACCCCTACTGTAACAAATCTGAATCGACTTCACCTACTTGATTTTTAAATTACATTCTTCAAGTTATTCTTCTGAATACTGAAGCAAATTACTTCTGCAACCTACACTAATTAAATATTTAATCTCATGAAACAAAAAACAAAGAAAAGAACAAGATACATAGGACACACTTATTTTGGACACAATAGTCCCCGGAAAAACCCAACGCGGGAAAACCGGTGCAGCAGCTCTGAGGGTTTATTATTATCCAGGAGAAATATCTGAATACAAATCTAGGATGCTCATCTAACAATCCTTTACAGAGAAAATACTAGCGGAAAATCTGAGTGAGTTTTACCTCACTTCACTCGGTAGAATTTCGGCTGATCCGACACAAGACTCGCTAACCCTGGCTCTGCATCAGCCCTGCGTCACCTTATTTGCCCTCTGCGTCACCTCGCCCGGCTGTTCTGGTAGTTCTCGACAGTTCCGACAGTTTTCACTGTTTCGACAGTTCTAGATTCTGTGTGACTTCTCAGCCCCCTTTTGCTTCAACATGGATTGTCGATATGGTTGGAGGCGCAAAAAGACCAAGTCTTCGACCTCAAAATGCCTCTCGACCCCGTGTTTGTCTGTGTAAATTTTTTGCTGATTTTGGTTGGTCTGTAGGTTGTCTTGGCTCTCCTGAATCCAATCCTTGGCCCTTGGGGCCCTGCTGTCTCCGAAAACAAGGTCAACAAAAGACAAAGCATCATACCCATATAAAGCACAAAAAGGTGACATACCGATGGACATATGGTAGGTAGTGTTGTAGTAATACTCCCCCAAGTGCAAACACCTCATCCAAGTTCGCTGCTGCCCTGTCACATAGTTCTACAACTATCCCTCCAGCCACTTGTTGACTATCTCGGTCTGCCCATCCATCTGAGCGTGGTAGCTAGTACTAGGAGTGAGCTCAATGCCCACCAACCTGAAGAGCTCTTGCCAGAACGCCTCCATTAAATCACTGTCCCAATCACTGACTATGGTCTTGGGAAGACCATGCAAACTGAAGACCTCTCTTAAAACCAACTCTGCAACTTGCGACATTGAGTATCTGATGGGGATAGCAAAGAAATGGGTGTACTTTGTTAACCTTTCCACCATGACATATACGCAATCACGACCTTGCACCATGGGAAGGCCTGTGATGAAGTCCATCGAGATGCTCTTCCATTTCCCCTCTGGAATGGGGAGCGACTGTAGTAACCCAACAAGATGGGTCAACTCCCCTTTGTTTCTCTGGCAGCCCTCACACTCATGCACATGCTTCAACATGTCCCCCTTGGGGCCCTTCCACATGAAATGCTCCCTAACTGTCCTGTAAGTCTTCAGGAACCCCTGGTGCCCAGACAATGGTGATTCATTGTTAGAAAATTATATATTACAGAGCAATGGAACACATAGAATATTGCAGAAATATAAACACAGAAAATGCATAAAACCAGAGAGACACAGATATACGTGGTTCAACCAGTTTGGGCTACGTCCACCCTGAACAGCCAGTCCTTTCTTTCTGTTATCTAGCAAAATGAAGAACACAACTTATAGCAGATCCGCTGTAATATCCTCTGTTTTCTCTCACAGTCTCACCTCTCTGTTTCTCGCTCGGAGAATACACATCTATTACACAACCTCAATACAATGCCCTCATAGAAATAGAGGGGTTGCCTTCTAGGGCAAAAAACCCTAAACTAAACATAAGTTCTACCGTCAGATCATTCGCCTAATGAACGGCCCAGATTGACTAGAAATTACTATACTTTTACAAGGCA
>APFE031409388.1:693804-742357 GCA_000404065.3 Pinus taeda | reverse complement strand
AACCTTTATTGTGGAATGTGATGCTTCAGGAAATGGAATTGGTGTTGTTTAAATGCAAGATGAAAGACCCATTGCTCTTGAAAGTCGTCCAATCAAGGGAAAGTTTTTACACAAAGCTATTTATGAGAAGGAAATGTTGGCAATACTCCATGCACTTAAGAGAAATGGCAACCCTACCTAATGGGAAGACACTTCAAGGTAAAAATGGATCATGATAGTCTTAAATACTTTTTAGAACGAAGATTATCCTCTGAAGAGCAACAAAAATGGGTCACAAAGATGTTGGGTTATGACTTTCAAATCATCTACAAAAAAGGGAAGCAAAATGTTGTGGCAGATGCACTCTCAAGAAAGGACGAGGAAGTGGAAGCATTGCTATGCACCATTTCTATTATCCAACCATATTGGATAAACGAAGCAAGGTATGAATGGAAGAATGACGAAGAAGTGTGGGCACTCATTCAGAAGTTACAAGAAGATCCCAGTACATCTGATACATTTAGCTGGAAAAATGATTCGTTATGGTACAAATATCAATTATACCTATGTAAGAATTTCCAACTCAAACAAAAGATTCTAATGGAATTGCACACTTCTCCCTTAGGAGGGCACTCAGGATTTTTAATTACCATAGAGTTAAGAAGGGATTTTTTGGGATGGACTTAAATCGGATATTCAAAAGTTTGTGGTGGAATGTTTGGTTTACCAACAAAATCAAGTTGAAACAATTAAGACCCTAGGTCTATTACAACCTTTATCCATTCCAAGCCAACATTGGGAGGAGGTTTCAATGGGTTTTATCACAAGTTTACCCAAGTCTGAAGGAAAGAGTGTGATCATGGTGGTAGTTGATAGACTTACCAAGTCTGCATGCAATTTTGTGCATTACCACATCCATTTAAAGCCATTACATTTTCTACTGCATTTATGGAAACTATTCAAAAGCTACATGGAAACCCAAAGATTATTGTAAGCGACAGAGATCCCATTTTCACTGGAAATTTTTGGACAAAATTATTTTCTAAGGTTCAAGCAGTGGAAGATCACACTAAACATCAACAACAAGTTATAAAAATCTTAAAGGATAACCTCACATTGGTGCAAAATAGAATGAAACAATAGGCATAGAAACATCACAATGAAAGAAGTTTTGATGTAGGTGACTGGGTATTCCTACGGCTACAACCATATAAACAAATGTCCCTCAAGCAAGCTAAGAGGGATAATAAATTATCACCAAAGTATTATGGTCTGTACAAGGTGTTGCAAAAGATTGGTACTATGGCATACAAATTGGAGCTTCCTGCAGCTTCCCAAGTGCACCCAGTTTTACATGTTTCATGTTTAAAGAAGGTTATAGGTGACAAGCTCCCAGTTCAAACAATATTGCCAGAACTTGACAAGGAAGGAAAAATCATATTGGAACTGGAAGCAGTCACAAAAACAAGAACTCAACACCTATGAAATCGTTCAATTTCAGAGTATCTCGTCAAGTGGAAGAACTTATCCGCTGAATATTCCACATGGGAGGATGATAATTTTATACAGAAACATCCATAACTACTCAAGCATTAAAGACAACGCTTTTTGGAAGGAGAGGGGCACGTTAGGTCCCTATAATACTAGTGATTCCCCCAGTACTATTGTCATTGTAGCCCTTATTGTTATTATTGTACCCCTATTGTCTCCATCTTGTTATCAGTGTGCCCCATAGAAACCCACTATTGTTATTGTTGTGCCCTTATGTTATTACTGTTATGTCAGCTTGATTATATTGTGACCCCTTAGACTCCTATATATAGAAGGGAGGTTTAGTCATTTGCATCATCCAAGAATTGTCATTTGTGTAATGTAAAGGAGGTTTCCCCTTCGAAGAGGCTAAATTATAAGGCCTTGATCTATATTTTCTATATTTTTGTGAGTTGGTTTCATAACAGAAGCCAAGGATTGATTAAAGGATAAGTATCAATATTTTATTCAGTTTTATCATGCATGTGATTTATGATTATAGTTTATGATGGTTACATGTGATTTATGATGTTGATCTATGATGGTTGTGTTTTGAGGTAACCAGATGTGATATGTTTATGCATGATGTTTTGACGAAATAGTTAGTTTGACTTGTTGTGGCAGGAAACAAACAGAACTAAAATTTTACCTTATTGATGAGCCACCAGTGAGGTATGATGTGAATTTATTTCAATTTATTTTAAATCTAATGGAAGGTATGTTCTTGGTACAGGAAGCACGGAAATACCTCATTGGGTGGTTGAAATCGACAAGAAAAATTAGCAATAGCAATGAAAGAAATTGGAACATGCAATAGTATGCTGGTAAAGCACTTCATAAGCAGGGCCATTATGGGATGCTTGTACCCAATAGTTTCCATTGATTTCCATGAGCATGCTATGACTGGTATGATGGTTTTAAGGAAGGTATATGCCTTGGTTTTATATCTTCCGATGTAAGAAAGCCTTGCCAAGGGATGAACTGCCCGGAATGGGGGTGCCAGCAGAACTTGGAAGGTGAGGGACTACATGGAAGGGGTGATTGGATTGCCCGAGGGACTGCGTAGCAGAGAAGGGAAGGAAAGGGATGGATTTGTTTTGGTCATTAACATTGCCAAATAGAATCAAATACACATTGGGATTGTGCCCTGGAATAATGAGCCAATAGCTGTTCACTGAGAGGACAAGTGGCACTGGATTGTAACTCTAGACATTGGATGTAGATTTGACTTTGCAGTGGATTCTAGACTTCCTGGGAAGGAGGTGAATCCTGATACTATTTTGAGGGTGGAGGTGTGAGCCTTTGTATTCCCCTCCTGATTGATACAAGCATCATATCCTTTTATTTGTTGGCTGAACAAATGTATATATGTGTGTATTATTGTGAATACTGTATCGAACTGGATTTATAAAGCGCCATAGATAGTATGGTTATTTTCTAGTTGAAGCAAATGCATATGTGAATATGTGGTTATTGTAAATACCATAATGAGCTATGTTATAAAGCTCCAACAAACAGTATGATTTTCATGTTTCAGTAGTGGTCATTGTAAATATTGCAATAACCTGTGTTATAAATCTCCATGGGAAATATGTTTTGTTTTCAGTAATCTTGTTGGTTATAGGTGTCATTAAACACTGAGGACGGTGTTCCCCAAAGTGGGAGGGTTTTGTAACAACCCTGGTTAAAAATCCATGTAAAATTATATAAGGCCATGGTGATGGGACATGTATTCCAAGCTGAATGGTAGGGGAAACATCCTAGTGGGTGTTGATTCAATTTACTATGGCTAAGGAAATTGGAAAAGGAAATGGTTAAGGCTTTGGAAAGGCAAAATGACATTTTTGGCACATTTATTTATGAAAATAAAGGAAATTAGGAGAAAAGGAAGGTGAAAGGTCACAGGTTGCATGTGAGGAGGAAATGAAGGAAAATAATGGAAAATAAAGAAAATAGAGGCCTTATTCATAAAAAGGCTTCTGAGGATCAGTTGGTAATATTTTGACAGGTTTTGGTGGAGCTCTCTTCTATTTTCTCTCTCATACTCTTAGAGACTTAGAGTTTTCTTGGAGAACTCTTGGAGGGTGTGGCATACGTGGATTTTTAGAGCAAGAAGGCAAAGGAAGAGCAGGAAAGTGCAAGAGGGCATCATGATCAACAACTACATCATATTTTCTTACAGATACCCAGTTGCATGTATGATTGCCTCAGTAGTTTTGGCATGCATAGCACATGCATTTGGTTTCTTGGTTATGATTTTTCACTAGTATGGAGGATTGCCTGGATTGACAATGGATTTTCCTAGCCTTTCGATTTCCTGGATAACCATGGAGATTGTGGTTTTATTTACTTGTTTAGTTTTGGTTGATTCTCATGTTTCCTTAGCTTGGGTTGAGTTATTAGTTCTTGGAAGCCCTGGTTGGACACACGCTCTGGAAGCCTTGTAACGACTTGGGCTGAGTTACTAGTCCCATAGCCTTGGTTGGATAAACGCTCTAGAAGCCTTGTAACAACTTGGGTTGAGTTATTAGTCCTGGAAGCCTTGGTTAGACAAACACTTTAGAAGCCCTTGGTGGGTTGAGTTACTAGTCCTGGAAGCCTTGATTGGACAAACACTCTAGAAGCTCGACAACAGTGGTGGGTTTAGTTACTAGTCCTGGAGCCTTGGTTGAACAAATGCTCTGGAGCCCGACAATAGCTATGGGTTGAGTTACTAGTCTTGGGAGTCAAGTTGGAACAAATTATCTGGAGCCCTGGAAGGCTAGAATATAGATCGATCAGATGATGGTTTTGGTGATGTCCAACCGTGAGATGGAATCACTGTTTGATGGGTTGAGGTGGATGGCTTCTTGAAGCCCTAAATGGTTTTTTATTGATGTGTTATATGAGATCCCACATTCCTTCTTGGAATATGGAACAAAGGTGAATAACTGAAGAGAGATTTGGCTCAGCCATTCTACGTTCGGGTGGAACGTGGAAGTCTCATCCTGGGTTTGGATTTTGCATCATTAATGAAAGGTGATTTCTCCTGGTATTTCTACTAGTATTATGATGGATTATATGTGATGTATATGGCTATAATTTCATTTATATTTTTGTCCCTATTATGCTAGTTATGTATATGTTTTATGACAACAAGCATGTATGTCTCTCATCATGTTTTTACTTGTAAATGAATGAGCAATATATCTATGACCTAATGGATGGAATGGTAGTTAAAGTGATAAGGAAACAATGCTTCATGGTGAATATCAGATAAGTATGAGACCCCTATGCTCATATCTATTATTTACACCTGTAGGTTGCATATTTACTAAGTGTTTGACAAAATGTCTGTCATGGTTAGACTTGGTTAGGTCAAGCCCTTGATCAAGTTTTGTGTTAAAGGCTTTGTCTTGGTGTCATTTATTGTCTTGGAAAGTCTCATCAAGTTCTAGGCATTGGTTTGAAGACTCGCCCTGTAAAAGTGGCTTAAATCTCATAGTCTCTAGCATAGAACTGGCTCAAAAAAACTGTAGTGTCTCCCTTGCAAGCATTGTGGGAGCGACTATAGGGTTCTAGTCACATGTATTCCTTGTCATGGGAGCGACTTTGGGTTTAGTTCATTGAAATGAGTGGTGGATTAGCTCCTGGGGGTCCCAAAGCACTCAAGGGAGGTCTGTAAGGTCTTATTCTGTCGACTCTGTTTCCTTAAGGTTACGTAGGAGGTTGAGTCTTATCATAGTGGCCTCTCATCGCATGTTTACCCCGACTGACCAATTGCTTGGGTAGATGTGGGAGGAGGGGGTTACAAATGGGGTGAATATTCATGGTTAAGACTTGTTATATTGCAAATGTTAAAATTTTATGTGCTTATTAATTAAATTTAATTATAGTTGCGAGTTCATTATTTTAATTTATATGGTAAAATTGATGTTAATTTATAATTACTATTTATATGTGATATATTTTAATGTGATATGTATATTATGATTTTCTTTTATTTAAATTTTTTTCGTCATTTTATTAACAAAAACAAATTACAATAAAAAAAATGAATTTAAAAAATATTTACATTTAACATTTACCGTACATCAACACTATACTAGGTGTGGAGCCTCCATGTGCAAACATGGGTTATGATTTTTTAGGCATGTAATATTAATAAGACATAGAATTGGTCCATGATATTGTAACAAAATATGTTTACATGTTAAGGACCTCCATAGAAAACTAAAAAATGAATCTTTATAATTAAAAATCTTACTATATGATTTCTATTTATTTTTATATAATTAACTTATATTATTTTTATAGTTAATAATAATAATAATTAATAATATAATTAATTCTTTAAATCTACATATATGTTTTGATATCTTAGTGTAGGAGGATACAAGCAATAAGAAAGCAAGTCTCATCACCAACTCCTGCCTCTGGAGTTTTGGTGTTTGGAATGGATTTGCAAGTAGCCCCACCCGTGTTCAAATCTCTAGAGGCGTCACCCATATGCCCGTGGTGTATGAGGATACAAGCAATAAGAAAGCAAGTCTCATCACCAACTTTAGCCTCTAGAGTTTTGGTGTTTGGAATGGTCCCACCCATGTTCAAATCTCTAGAGGCGTCACCCATACACTCGTAGTGTAGGAGGATATAAGCAATAAGAAAGCAACTTAGTGTAGGAGGATATAAGCAATAAGAAAGCAAGTTTGTAATCGATTTGCAAGCGTAGTGTAGGAGGATATCAGCAATAAGAAAACAAGTTTGTAATCAATTGGCAAGTAGTCCCACCCGTGTACGCTTGTAGTGTAGGAGGATATAAGCAATAAGAAAGCAAGTTTGTAATCAATTTGCAAGTAGTCTACGCCCGTAGCGTAGGAGGATATAAGCAATAAGAAAGAAAGTTTGTAATCGATTTGCAAGTAGTCCCACCCGTGTATGCCCGTGGTGTAGGAGGATATAAGCAATAAGAAAGCAACGTAGTGTAGGAGGATATAAGCAATAAGAAAGCAAGTTTGTAATCGATTTGCAAGCGTAGTGTAGGAGGATATCAGCAATAAGAAAACAAGTTTGTAATCAATTGGCAAGTAGTCCCACCCGTGTACGCTTGTAATGTAGGAGGATATAAGCAATAAGAAAGCAAGTTTGTAATCAATTTGCAAGTAGTCTACGCCCGTAGCGTAGGAGGATATACAAGTTTGTAATCAATTTGCAAGTAGTCTACGCCCATAGCGTAGGAGGATATAAGCAATAAGAAAGAAAGTTTGTAATCGATTTGCAAGTAGTCCCACCCGTGTATGCCCGTGGTGTAGGAGGATATAAGCAATAAGAAAGCAAGTTTGTAATCGATTTGCAAGTAGTCTCACTTGTGTTCAAATCTCTCGAGGCATCACCCATAGGCCTTTGTAGGAGGATATAAGCAATAAGAAAGCAAGTAGGAGGATATAAGCAATAAGAAAGCAAGTAAAGTAGTCACACCCTTGTTCAAATCTCTGGAGGCATCACCCATATACAAGCAATAAGAAAGCTAATTTGAACGATCCAAGCAATAAGAAAGCAAGTCCCATCACTAACTCTAGCTTTTTCAAATAAGATTTTGGTAAAAATTTGGGAGAAAATTTTTGAAAATCAAAATTATAGCTATCAAATTTCAAAATTTTGAATGTTACACAGTTTTTATTTTTTGGATGGTGTAAATCATTTTTACCATTAAAAACCATTTAATTAAAAAAAAAATTTATGGGCAATGGATATGATTGCATCTTGCCCCGGAGGGTGCTTTATGTCTGCTTTATGTCGAGCTGGTCGGAATTCCTCGCGAAAGAGGATAAAACCTGGGAATGTAGAAAAGACGACGAGGTACGTACTGTGTACGCTATTCATTGCTCATATATCATGAGCCTCACTGCTACTGATTGCTTAATCGACACGCCGCGGTTAATCCTCGACTGTTTCGTACGCTGTCTCGATTCCTGCCCTCCCCACAGACTGACACTCAACTGTCCCGCCTCAAATAATTTTTCCTAAAATTCACACTGTGCTTAGCATAATAGCATGCAATTCCTTCACTTCCGAATCCCGACCAGTGGAATAAAAATGATTGGATTGCCTTCTGTTAGAACGCCCTGTCTCGATTCCTGCCCTGCCCACAGACTGACACTCAACTGTCCCGCCTCAACTAATTTTTCCTAAAATTCACACTGTGCTTAGCATAATAGCATGCAATTCCTTCACTTTCGAATCCTGACCAGTGGAATAAAATTGATTGGATGGCCTTGTTAGAGCGCCCAGATGGTTGCGTCGATATGGAGAGAGGCAGTGTGTAAATGCAGGCTATGGAAAGATGGTTTGGTATTCCAGGAGGGCTGGATTGGCCGTTCTAGAAGAAGATGTCACAGATATATTGGATAGGCCTGGTCATGGCATACTGGGGGATAAAATATGCTGCTTCTCAGTTTCCCTGGCCGTTTTGCGTTAGCTTAGCGTTTTAGCAGACATTTCGGATGAAGGTACGTTGTCTTCTCTTTCCCAAATCTCGCTTAGAAGTTGGGACCATATATATCTGTAGCCTTTCAAGTATCAAAATGCAATTCAAATGTATAGTAGATAAAATCAGTATAGATTTATTTTAAATAAGGATTTAACATGAATTTTGAGATATCAATTTTTTTTTTCAAAACTTTTTTAAAGTCCAAAATATAATGCATAAGTTTTTACTGTTTAAATTATATTTTTGAATACTATCTAAAGTAGTATATACAGGATCAAATCATTTTTTAAATTATAAAACTTATTTTTTAATGAAAATACATTTTTTTTTAAATGATATCTGCTGCTCAAATATTTTTGAAAATATAAAAGTTACACATTTTATTCATATTTTTTAAATTTTTTTATGACTGACATTATTTTTTTGAGCATAATTTATTTTTATTTAAAAAAACACATATTATTTTTTTGAACATAATTTATTTTTATTTAAAAAAACACATATCAACTCAAGAATGACTAACTTACACATCAGTAGAGTGACTAACTTACACATCCCTGGGCTACTAGGCTAATGAGGTTCTCTACTCTATCATTTGAAATCTGTGATGTATAATAAGCCATATATTGTTTAAAGTTATTTGATGGTGGCTGTAAAATAGTGTCACATTCTGTTATAGTTTATACCATATTTGAAACTCCCAGATTTAAGGTCAAAGGAATTTAAGTGTTGTTTTCTAAGCCATTTCAGGTTAAATAGGTAGGAATAGGTGATTTGCTAAAGAAATAAATTTCCTTTGAAATTATCAACATGCTCTGCCGTTCTTCACTGCTGCTTGAGGGCATTCGGATGTATGGGTTTTTTCTGTAGACTAGATCAATATTATGTTCAAATAAATGAGTTACATCGAGCACATGAATTTTAGTGAAATTTATCTGTTTATTACCTGCTTCACTGAAATACTGCACTAAAAATGGAGAAAGAAGCTAATTTGGTTATCCAGAGATGATTAGACTCCTTAAGGTGCTACATGCCATCAATTTGGATACATTGTAGTCTTGAAATAAATAACATATATTGGAGAGGGAACAATTTAGCTTTTGCATTTAACAGTACAATTATTCAGTGGGCATTTCCATGACAAATTCTCTGTACCTATCCTAGCGTCTATTGGTAATTTGGAACGCCTACTTAGACTCTGAGTTTCTTTGATGGTACGTCTGTTGTCTCTGTGTTTTGGTTGAATTCTTTAGAAATATGAGTGGAATGTAGCTCAACGGTATCCTTCTGCAAGATTTCAAAACCTAGGTTTTCTTGATGTGTAGGTATTTTGAAATTATTGAATCGTGTCTTTTAGTTTCTCTTGAAATTATTGATTGTACTTTTTGGTTTTACACGTTTGTTTTTGTTTCACTCTATATGCAGAGCATTATCCACTATTGTGCGGATTCCAAAGCCGTTGACCTCATCTACCTTGGCCTTGAAAACTGCATTTTTGCTTGTAATTCTGCGAAGCAATAAATCTACAGAGTACATAGTTCCAAGTTCCAAGCTGTTTTTGGGCGCTTTAGGATTTTTCAAGAATTGGGTTGCTTCGTAGACCCTCTAAACTCTTGGAGGCATGAAGGAAATAGGACATCGAAACTTTGACGCTGTGTAACTATACCGGGCACCTAAATCTATCCCTGAATTTTCTTGGAAATTGGGCCATTTTGGATCAATTTTATCCTAATCTGTCCATGACACATAATGCTCCCCGACCCGTGAGATTATGATTCTAAATAAAGTTTATGTGGATCCGAAGGCCTTGAATGGCATAACCTCATCTGCTTTGACTCTCCCCAAATTGTGCAAGGCACATAATGCTCGCCATGTTATCCACCATGTAGAGGCCGCCTAATGATTAATAAGTGGAACTCTACATGGTTCTCAACTAATGCATGTGTGAGGCCGCCTAATGATTAATAAGTGGAACTCTACATGGTTCTCAACTAATGCATAACACATGCATGACATGCCTCATGGAGATGCTCCATGGAGATGAGGCATGATGATGCATGAGCCCCTTGACTTTAGTGATCCACATCTCCAGCAGGATCCAAAGCGAGTTATGGCGGAAGGCCCACTGTGATGGCACATTGCACTGTGCAGGATCAGCACCATATTTTATTACTTAAATAGAATGGCAGATCGTTTCCTGTGATGTTCACAGGGGAAGGTGTCCAACCATTCTTGTGATGCAATATGGGTGTTTAAGGCTTATATCTACTTCAAAACACCATCACAGTGGGCATTGTCTGGCAGCACTTAAACCTGACATTATGCAAAGATCCACTTACTAGTCATTGGTTCTATACAAAGGTCGACTTACTAGTCATTGGACCTATGCAGGGTGGTGTTTTACATCTTTTAAAAAACAATTTGTGCAAATTCTGAGGCTGTGAATAGAACAACCTAATTGGCCTTGCATCTGCCCACACTGTTTTGGTAGATAATACTCACCATGTGAACATAGGGATTATTTTTGGAGTACTTTTTTCCTGACACTATTTTATGGAAAATTATACTAACTCATCAAAGATTATTTGCCATGCCGAGTTTGCACCCATCCCAGGGGAGGGGAGAGGCATGCAATTTCAACCTTAATTGCTTTTAGACTGTGGAAATTTTACAAGTTGGATAGTCTTTGCCATAATGTTTATGAAAAAAAAATATTTTATAAAAATGAGTATTATTTACAAAACATAACAGCCCAGGCATCCAATCACAAGATTCTCAATCTCAATTGCTTTGGGACTATGTAAATTGTGCACAGTGAATAGTCTTTGCCAATAAATTTATCCCAAAAATGAACATTATTTACACAACAAAACAACCATCCCATGCAAATTGTGCAAGTTGGATAGTCTTTGCCAAGAAGTTTATTCCAAAAATAAATTTTATTTACACAACAAAACAACCATCCCAACAATGAATGTTATTTACAAAACAACCAAATAAAAGATAGAAGAAGTGTTTCAGGAAGAGTCAAGGCGTTCAAAAGCCGTCAAGTTTACAATAAAAACTAAGGCCACTTTCCCACCATTGCCAAAAATGAAAACGTTGATAATGATAGGAAAGCGATTAACTATGTCAATCAAGTTCGTATGGTTTTCAGAGAGCAAAAAAAGAAGGCCACTTTGCAACCATGGCCAAAAATGACAATGTTGGTAATAATAGGAAAGCGATTCCCTATGTGAATGAAGTCCATATAGTTTTCACAAAGCAAATCAGTTCGATCACGTAGTTTTCACAAAGCAAATCATTTGGATGTTTTTTTTCGACCATGGTTAGAAAGTGATCTTTTGTTTTTATCGTTAAATATGCTATCTTGCAAATTTGTGTAAATCTTTTGTTTTATATAGTTTTGTGTAAATGTTTTGTTTTATATAGTTTTATGTATGTAGGTCCTTTTCAGTATATAAGGACTATATGGTAATGTGAACAGAATAAATGTGTAAAAAGTTTAATCAGAAGGTTTCATTTTCTTTATTGTTGTTTCTCTAAAATGTTTTTAGGAGATAGATAGTATTATAAGTATAAAGAATGTAATGGGCATAGTGAAGATTATTGTAATTGTATCAACATTATTTGAGGTATATTTTTATTGATTTCTATGTTATCTATAACATCTTGATATTAATAAATAGTGAACAATTTCTACATTACTTTTAGATATTTTATATGAGAATGTATATTCATATTTTTGGTAAGTGGTGGCAACTACCTCCCAAGGAGGAATCCCTATATCTATTTCTTCTTCTCTGTCCTTAGAAGAAAGAGTGGATCCCCCATTTGAAATCAGCTGATCCTAATTTACCTCATTTTGACCAAAGTTAGTATTTGAAATTGATTCTTCTAGAAATTCCTCTCTTTAGTTTAGTTTTGTTTCTTCTTTGTACATGGGAGGATGGGCTCAAGCATATGGACAAGTAGCTTATAAATATCTAGAAAGGTGACATAACCTGTACCTAATTGTTGGGTTCTCATAATCCTAGGCCCATGTGTATTTAAGATCTTTCTATGCCAAGAATCATATTGTCTTTACTATGGTCTATCCCAACACTCAACACCTATACGTGCATATGTGCAGAAACTTTTACAGCTCTTTTAAGATCTGTTTTATGTTAGTGTCCAAATTATTCCCAATATCATCAAGAGTGATTTCAATAATAGAAATGTAATGACAAATTGGGAAGACCCAACTAAATTCTCTTACCAAAGTCTATCAACATATACATGCATATATATAAGAAAGTTTTCATGATTTGAATAATAAAAATGTAATGACAAATTGGAAAACCTAACCAAATTCTCTTACTAATTCTCTTACTAAGGTCTATCAACATATATATGCATATATGTAGGAAAGTACTACAGCTCTTTCAAGATCTGTTTTATACGAAATGTCCAAAGTTTTCCAATATAGAGTGAACTCAATATTAGAAATGTAATGGCAAATTTAGAAGACAAACTCAAACTGCCATTTTAATTTTAATCACTGGCACGTTGTTATGTTGTTATCCAATTCAGGGAACAAACGAATTATCAAATGTCATAACATGTTGTTATGGTCAAGTTCATGGAACAAAGGAATTATGAAATGTCTTGCACTTCTCCAAACCCAGGGATTCCTCGAACACTCCGATGATCAGGCCTGGTCATAGAACTGAACAATAAATACATTATCTGATGTCATTATCCTAATTGTATGGTCCATTGAAATTATCGTTCCTCTTCTTCCAATAACAGTTGTTCTTCTACTTAGTCGTAAATGTAATACATTTGATTATTTGAATTGAATAATATCAATTTAATACTCTGCGGTTGACCAATTGTCAAATACTGACTTCATTTAGTTTATTTTCTAAGCAAGTATTTCTACAGAGATGCAAATGTGGTATTTCAATGATGTCTGAGACTATTCTGAACTGTGAGCAGTCCTGTTTTTATTGGGATTTTAGTATGTAATTTTTTCCCTAGTGAGGACGTCTGCTTTACTTGTTTAGATTGTCTAACTTTCAAATCTGTCTTTGTTTCCAGATATCCGGGTTTATGTATCTTTGGGGCCTCTTTGCCTTGTATGTTGGAACTTTAAAGGTAATATTTTTGCCAGAGCTCTGTACACGTTTTATAAATACAGAAAATTTGCATTTCCTATTCTGTTTTGTGTTTTGCTTCGCGCAACCCCAATGCAAAAAACGACAGCTTTGCGCTTGCTTCAGTTATATTGGTCTCAATGCTTTCAGTGCTTCATCGGTCAAAGCAGTCCATACAAAAGCATCCAGCAAGTGATACTTTTTTGTCCTGGTACGCATGAAAACTAGCCATTACTTCTGAAAGAGAATTGCATTTGATAAATACACGTCATGACAAGGCCCTCTAAATTTTTATTTCATTTTTTCCTTCCCTGTACTTTGGCATATCTATTCACATCAATTTTATGGAGACTGGGGGAGATTCTAAGCAAAGATTATGCAACTTTTCTTAATACAATTAGAATTTTCAGAAATTTTACCTTTTATGCAATGTCTAGAATTTGTCTTCATAATACAAATAGAATTTTCGGGTTGATAGTGCCCACTTTGACTTATTTCTCCCACAATGGTTAAAGTCTTTTTAGTCTTTTGCAATGAGTTGCTCATGCTACTATATTTAACAAATCTATAGAAGCAACGCATTAAAGAAGAAGAAATTATTTTAAGGTATTTAACAAATTTATAAAAGGAACGCTCTATAGAAGCCATGTATTAAAAAAAAAAAAATTAACTAAGGTTTAAAATAGGTTATAAGACAAATTGCTTTTTTATCTAATGTATTCGGTCATTTTTTTCTGTAAAATTTCAATAAATACTCTCAGTTGAATAGATTATCCCAGAAATTAGCAATTCAAATAGTAATCTTGTGATAATGATTTAATGGCTAAAATCTCAAAAATGTAGTTTTCACACTTAAAAAATTCATTTTCCTGAGATTAAATTGAGTATTTTTTACACTTAAAGAATTCATTTCCCAGAGATTAAATTGAATAGTTTTAAAGTTTTTACGCTTAATGAATTCATCTTCCGGAGATTAAATTGACTGGTAAGATGAATTACCCCATCTCAGAATTCAGAATACAGAGATTGTGGAAAGAATATGATCTTGTGATAATGTTCCCTTTAAAGTATTTTCGTAAGCTAATTAGTACTTTTTAATATTAATTTTTTCTTAATATCTTTCTTACTGTGGTGGGAAAGGTAAAGTAGCAAAGTTGTAATTTTCCTGGGGTCCAATTAAGCTAATAATAATATTCTCAAAATAAAAATAGTAGTTATTAATAAATTAGAAAATTATTTTTTTTAATATTATATTTTTTTAATATATTTTCCTTTTGATTTGAATTGGTTAATAAGGTTATATTCATGGAATTCATTTTTCTAAGATTCTGTTTTTCAGATATCTTCATCTATTCCACTAATAGTTTTATTTGGAAATTTAGAATAGGAAATCTTTAAAATAAAAGATGAATATTTAAATTTGAATAATATGATAGATCACATTTTTCCTCATTTTATTTTAAATAATATCCATAATAATGATACTACTCATAAAATTCATTTTTCCAAAATTCTATTTTCTCAAATATCTCCATTCGCCGCACCAATCACCTCATTTGAAAATTTAGAATACAAGATGTAAGATATAAACTTGAAATATGGTAGATGACATTTTTCCTCATCCTCATTTTGAATAATATCCCTAATAATTATACTGTATTTGCAATTTTGGTAGATGACATTTTTTCTCATATCTACATTTAGACAATACACAATAAAAATTGTGCTAGAACAATTTGTATTTAAGACAACTAATTGAGTGAGGATATTCCACAAATTATTGAATATGATGAAAATGAATGAGGGCGAAAAGTGACTCACATACAAGATTATTTGCATTTAGTACTTTAAACATAAGGGTTTTTTTTTTTTATTTAATGTTAGTGGAGATTCATGTTAATTTTATAGATACTTAGAGACCCACAACATATTATTTATTTGATTTTAATGTTAATAATTTTAAATATTAATTTTTAATATTTTATTATATTCATTCTATTAAGCTTTTGTATATTTTTATATTTATTTTTATCCTTATCTATCTATTGAAGCTTTGTAAGATAAGTAATATGTAAAATTAAATTATTATTTAATATTTTATAGATTATTTATTTTTTCGTCATAAACTTTACATTACATAGTCAATCCACTTGTATCAATCTATTAAAATTCACAGAGTGAAAGAGAAGAAAACTTTAGTGGTAAAGCACTTTTTCTTATATAATCTACAAAACATTACAGCATAAAATGAGGCTTGTACGCATAATTTTAGCGCTGAAAGGATATTTTGTTAACATCTTTATTTCTTCTTTCTTTTTAAAGAAAGAATAAATTCTTTCTCTTTAAAGAAAGGTTAGGATGATTATGCTAAAATATTTATTTTCTTATTTTCCAAATTTAACAATGCAAGAAAAAGGAAAAGAAACATTCAATGCGAAAAAAATTATATTAATAAAAAAATAATGAGATTTATTTTAATTTTTTGTTTATTAATTATTATATTAATGAAAATTAATTAATATATTAAATAAAAGGATTATCAATTTATTTCAACTTTTAAATTTTCTCTGGATTTGAATAAACTAAGAGTAAATAAATTATTATATATTCATTTTAATTCTTATGTTTTTAATTTTCTAGCTATTCTTAATAGCCTTATTTTCATTATATTTTCAATTTCTTTCTATTTTTAATAAATATAGGATAATGTTCTAATTCCCTCTCCATTCTTAATAAATTTTTTCAATCCTTTTCTATTCTTAATAAATCTATTCTTAATAAATATAGGATAATTTTTTAATTCCATCTTTATTCTTAATAAATTTTTTCAATCCTTTTCTATTCTTAATAAATATAGGATAATGTTTTAATTCCATCTCTATTCTTAATAATCTTATTTTCATTATGTTTTCAATCCCTTGTTATTCTTAACCGATATAGGATAATGTTTTAATTCCCTCTCCATTCTTGATAGACCATTTCTTAATATATATAGGATAAGGTTGAGATGAATCTATCCTAATTTATTGTACATTAGGCTTCTTAAGTTAATAAGAAGTCTAGCTTATCCATTCTTAATAATCTTATTTTCATTATGTTTTCAATCCCTTGTTATTCTTAATAAATATAGGATAATGTTTTACTTCTCTTTCCATTCTTAATAAACCATTTGTTAATATATATAGAATAACATCGAGATGAATCTATCCTAATTTATTATACATTAGACTTCTTAAGCTAATAAAAAGTCTAGTTTATTCATTAATAATAAAGTAAAATTATCAAATCTATTTCAATTTGTAAATATTTCTCTTTTCATATATCCATTTCAACTCTTATGTTTTTTATTCCCTAGTCATTCTTAATATTCTTGATTTATTAATACATAATACTGTTTTAATTCCCTCTCCATTCTTAATAATTTCATTTTCATTATGTTTTCAATCCCTCTCTATCCTTAATAAATATAGGATAATGTTTTAATTCTTAATAGACCATTTCTTAATAAAGGATAATGTTTTAATTCTCTCTCCATTCTTACTAATATTATTTTCATTATGTTTTTAATCCATGTTTATTCGTAATAGACCATTTTTTAATATAAGATAATGTTTTAATTCCCTCTCCATTTTTAATAAACTGTTTATTATTATATATAAAATAACGTTTTAATTCCCTCTCCATTCTTGATAAATATATGATAATGTTGAGATAAACCTATCCTAATTTATTGTACATTAGATTTCTTATTAGCTTAAAAAGTCTAGTCTTACAATCTTATTTTTATTATGTTTTTAATCCCTTTATGTTCTTAATAGAACATTTCTTAGGATAAAGTTGAGATGAATCTATCTTAATTTATGTAAATTAGACTTCTTATTAGCTTAAGAAGTCTGGCCTATTGTCTTTCGAAGTTGATACCCTACTTCAATAGAAGGTAAGGTAGGGTTGAAATGAATTCACACTAGTTGAAGTATGTCTTTCGAAGTTGATACCCCTATTTCAATATAAGGTAAGGTTGAAATGGATTCACATCGGTTGAAGTATGTCTTTTGAAATTGGTCTGTTACTTTAATATGAGGGAATTTGTACAATTTAGGTGAATGCATGGTAATGTATTTTATATTCTTAGGATATCATTTTTGTGTGTAATAATTTGTAATATGTTTATTGAATTCAATAGGATACTTTTTTATTTGTTGAATTCAATATGTTATGTCTTAATATTCAAGTCCATGAATTGAGAGTAACCTATCGTAAGTCCATGAATTGAGTATAACCTTTGAAGTCCATGAATTAAGTATAACCTTGCATAAGGATAGTTTGTAATGTGTAGCCTTTCCATGAATGGAGTATAATCTTTGAAGTCCATGAATTAAGTATAAACTTTCATAAAGATAGTTTGTAATGTGCATCCTTGCCTATCCGTATTTTTGCTATGCCTTTATTTTTGCTATTTACATAGGCTTTTGTGTGATTATTTCTTATCATGTGACTTATATATTTTGCAATTAATATATTAATATTAATAATAAAATCATATTTTTGGCATGTATATAAGGCTTTGTGCGATTCTTTCTTACCCTATGACCTATATTTTTATGCTTTTTATTTTATATATTAATAGTAAAATAAGCTATCATATATCCATTTTAACTCTTTAGTTTTCATTCCCTCTATATTCTTAATAAACTTTCAACTCTTTTATTTTCATTCCCTCTCTCTTCTTAATAGATTGTAGAACTCTTTTATTTTCATTCCCTTTCTATTCTTAATATACTTAGGGTAGGGTTGAGATGAATTTAGTAATTTCAACTCTTTTATTTTTATTTCCTTTCTATTCTTAATAGACTTAGGGCAGTGTTGAGATGAATCTAGTAATTTATTGTACATTAGGGGAGGGTTGAGATGAATCTAGTAATTTATTGTACATTAGCCTAGTAAGTTTAGGCTTACATCTTAGGCTACAATAATTTGTAGTATGTTTTTCGAAGTTGATACCTTACTTCAGTCTAGTAATTTATTGTACACTAGTCTAGGAAGTCTAGGCTTACATCTTAGGTTACAATAATTTGTAGGATGATTTTGGAAGTTGATACCTTATGTTGAAGTATGTACTTTGAAGGTGATCAGTTACTTCATTATGAGGCTGGGTTGAGATGAATTTATATGATTTAGATGAATGCATGATATTTTTGTGTGGAATAATTTGGAGTATGTATGTTTAATTTTATATGTTACCTCTTAATATTGAGGTCCATGAATTGAGTGTATCCTTCCGTAAGGCTAGTTTGTAAGGTGGAACCTTGCCTATGGGTGTTTTTGGTATCTACATAGGGCTTTGTGTTATTTTTCCTTAAAATGTGAGCCATGTGACATATGTTTCTTTTGTGTAGTGTAGTTGTGAAACATCTAGATTAGGAACGTTGTGAAAATTAAGTGTTCCTAAGGCTCACAATTGAGAATTAGTGAAAGCATTGAATATTTTTATGGCTTCAAGGGTTTTTGATGTTGTGAGTAAAATTTTATGATGAGGTCATGATCCACCACAACAAACTTAATTGCAAGGTGTAAGATTTGATGAGACCTCTCAAAGTGATTTTGTTCATACCACTTTGGTGATTTCCATCTCATTAGAAGAAGAGTAGCCAAACTATGGACTTTCATGTAACAATTGCTTTTCATGGTCATTGTAAGATGAACTCTTAATCTTACGAAGTCCAATCCATGCATTATGTTTCAACTATATGATATCCCTGTCCTTGGGGTCCATTACCTCAACATGCTTCCACTTTGAGGTTTTGTTCCACATTATTGTACACTTAAGTGTGTGTAAGTTGTAAATAATATCAAATGAATATAACAACAATGTAATACAAATGTTGTTTATAACGCATTATGCACGTCAAAAGTAGCATTACAATACAATCAAGGAATTGGCTTTGGTTTGCAAATCATGGAGTAGTGGGTGGTTTTGGTGTTATGCTCTGTAGTCTCCTCCTACACATAACATCACTAATGGTTGGCCTTATTTGGTTCATGCCTTTGGAAAAGTGAATCACTTTTAGTATTCGTGGCCCGAATTATTTATGGGAGTAGAAGTAAAAATATCTTCTGTGGTTTTTTAATTATTTGGTTCATTCCTTTTGAAAAGTGAATCACTTTTGGTATAGATGACCCAATGTATATATGGGAGTAGAGGAAAAATTTTCCTCTATTGCTTTTTAATTAAACTGTTTGGTATAATATTTTTTTTAATTAAATTTCTTTCTATATTCTTGTGTTCCAAACCCCTTTTGTATTGATTACTTAATGAGCTATAAAGGGACATAAAAACGGTTTTGTGATACGTTGTAAACCCCATCTCTACCTTGCGAGATACATATTCATATTTGCAATGTGCAAGACTTCTTAGATTGGTATTCAATTTACCATTTTGGAGTGAGGAAGTTCTTTCCTAGACATTTGTATTGAGTACTTAATGGACTATAAAGGGACATAAAAATGGTTTTGTGATACATTGTAAACCCCATCTCTGCCTAGTGAGACGAATATTAATATTTGCAATGTGTAAGGCTTCTTAGATTGGCATTTATTTTAACCTTTTGGAGTGGGGAAGTCTTCTTCTAGAAATTAACTATCTTGGAAGATGGAAACTAGACATGTTTGGTATACAACCAAAGTTGAAAAATGGTTAGAATGGAAAAAGTTGAAATAATTATTTTTGTTGGCTTGACTTACAGGGATTTTAATCTTGAATATCATAGTTTTACATAGTACTTCATAACACGACGATCGCTAATTGAACTACCTCGTGGGCAGAGTTAAATAATTTTAAAACCTTAAATCCCATAATTTACATAGTAATTTACCTGTGAGCAAAATAAAAATAAATTTAGACAAATAAATTTTATCTCATTTTAATATGGAGCTTCTAGTGAGATGGGAAGTTCTAAACAATGATCAAGTAAAGTAAAGTAAAGACAAGTTCTTCTTCTTCTTTTTCTTTTTAAATTTGTTTTTTTGGAGATTTTTAGGATCAATTTTTGTCCAATACCAATCAATCAACCAATTTGTTTTCATTTTATCACTGGTTTCAATTTATTTTAATTTATTTATGTTTTGAGAAGCTATAGCAAACTGTCACTTGCAGGAGATTGGACATTTATTATAACAAAAAACAATAGTACAAAGAAAGGGAAAAGTCCATGACTAATCGCTTTGAAACCTCTCTCATAACTTTATTTTATTTTCATGGTAGTGGCTTTAGAAGTTGAACAAAGCTACAGTACACCACCACTAAATTAAATACACCTACTTCTATAATTGGTCTTTCTTACTTCTGTAATCAATTTAGAACTTTATTTACCTTTCATAATTAATTTAAAACTTTATTTACATTTCATATATCTGGAAACATTGAAGATTCTCTCAGAAAAATTAAAGTTTTGTCTTCCTCGCAATTTTATCTTTCCATCTGAGAGTTCAATGAATAGAGTATTTACCTAAAAATATTTTGATTGCGAAATATTTTTGGGTATCTGTAAGCAGGCACTATTGGGAAAAAATGGGCATTACCTGTGTAGCTAAAAGGCATGCATTGAGAAGGAAAACGAAATATCTTTACGGATTACTAAGACCCACTTCCAATTTCAAATGGATTTTCACTACAACCATTGATAATACCCACAAGTTGGTGTTCAGTTTCGGAGATGGATTCCAAGTTGTGTTGGCTTTCCCTCCCTTGGGCTCCTGGAAATGTTCAAAATTGAACCCTTCCCAACCCTTCCTTGGGCTCTTGACCCTTCCTAGAAGGGCTAAAAAAAAAGTACACTTCTAAAAAAAAATAAAATATCAAAATCATTCACCAATTACAAAGGTTAGATTAAATTTCTATATGTCAAAAGAAGGGAAATATTTTTAATAACCTATAAATATTTTTTCAAGTTTATGAACATTTCGAGTCTAGACCAATGCATAAATCACTCCGACTAGTGGCAGTTTCATAGAAAAGACCAGTCAAAGTCCATATGACCTCATACGATTTAATAATTATGTCATGATTTGGGGACATTTCCTTGAGGCCCCCAACTTATGCCAAAATGATCTAACTTGCAACAATAAGACATGCAATAGTCATGGTAATATTACACCTAACACAGGGCGACAAAGCACATTGAATACCCATTCAACAACTTTTTGTGTGCTCTTGCTCCTCCCCGATTATCCTTGAGTGCTCTTTTCCTCCATCAATTTTTTCCATTTTCATTTGAACAGAAACCCATCATCCACAGAAGGAAAGTTGTCATTTGATGCTATACTATAAGGTATTCTTCATTATCCCCACATATCTTCACTGGAATTTGGTTTTTCATTTTATGGATGCAACACTCCTTGAATTAATGGCAGCATTTGTGGTCACACAATGTATCTCGGGCACCATAGAATCCACACCCCAGGAAATCAACATTGTGGATAGATACCTTGAATGCAAATGCTTGCCATAGTCTTCCATCCTAGGTATGGGTGTTGGAGTTGTTTTCTACATTGTTAATGGTGGAAATTTTTATTGTCATAATTATATGAATCTACCAACTATGAAAATAACATTTATCTTATACCGAGGGTATTGTACTCCACAACTATACCTCTCTCATTCAAACTCTTGCTTATTTTTCTTCGTTGCTTAAATCCATATGGGTTTCTTGTCCAAGTACCATTTTTCATGAAGGATGTGTTCTATGTCATAAAGCTACAGGTTTCCTTGAATGTTACAAAACATAATTCAACAAAGAAATGAATAACCTATCAAGAAATCTATAGTTAAATCCTATGGCACTTGCTAAGGAAGAATTTTGTCTATCTCAATCTTGCTAAGGGATTTTTAATTTATGTATTTACTTGTTCTATTGTTTTTATTTATTTAATATGTATAAATCTTGAAAAATGTCTCCTATTGGTCATCCTAAGAAGGATAAAAGACAGTTTTCAATTGTTGAATCATTAGGCCTTGCACAAAATTCTAATCAACCATGCAATATTCAAAATGAAGTTGATGCTCATCTACATGAATATGATTAATCAAATAGTGTAGAGCTTGTTGAAAGAGAAAACCCATCAAAGAAACACAAAATAATATTCAAATCTAAATGAAATACAAGATTTCCATGGGTGTATGTTGTAAAATATTGTAATGGTAATGAAAGGATAAAATGTTCTTGATGTGTTGAATTTAAAAGTGAGACTCCATTTGCAAAAGAGGGAACTACCACTCTTCAAGTTAGTAGTCTAAGTGGTCATGGAAAATCAAAATCTCATAATATTTTTTTACAACTTTTGGAGGGAAAAATCAAATGAAGTAATATTCCAATCACTAAACATTTATAACTAACGGTAGATGTTGAGAAGGAGAGAATTATCAGTGATTAAAAACATGTATTTTTTCGTTATACATAGTTTATCTTTAGAAATGTAGAAGTCAATGTGTGACTTGAATAGGTATAAATGCACTCCACACGTGCTTCTAATAGATGAATCTTCTGCATACAAAAATACCACACCAAGAAAAGAGTTTCTTCAAGTTGCTAAAGAGGTGTTACTATTGGAACAAACTAAAAGAGGATATTTTACATAACCCATTTTACCCAATTTTAGTTGATGAAAGAACTGATCAAATTATGGAACACCAATTGATTGTTTACATTGCATATTTGATGAATGGAGGAAGAGGCCATTGTTTAACAAAGTTTATATGTTTTCTTCAAATAAAGGATGGAATAGCTCAATGTATGCATGATCTAGTGAGAACTCTTTTAAGATAAATGGATTTATTTTTGTTGAAGTATGTTGGTTTTGGTTTAGATGGTGCATATTTCATGAGGGTTTATCTTCTAAGCTTCATATGCTTCTCATTTATTAGTTATCCATCACATAGCTCATAGGGAACCATTAACAACCAATGAGGTTTCATCTCATTTTCCAGAGTTGAAATATATTAATAAATTTGGAAACAAAGTTCATGGCTTGGGAAATCAGCTAAAATAAAATTGAGAGAGCTAATGTATACATTTCAAATCACTAAGTTAGTGGTCTTAAAAATTCATCAAATTAGGTGGCTCTTTAGAGGAAAGGTCATGGAAAGACTTGTTAAACTCATGCATTCTTTGTTAAAGGATTGGGAGTTAGGGGATAAAATAATGTATGAGTTGCCAAGAATATTTCAAGTGAAATTTTGCATCCATCTACTTGCAAACATGCTTGTTGAATTAAATAAGTTGAATCAAAATTTTGAAGAGGATCACATTGATCTTACATCTATTGGCATTACTTTAGATGTTTCTATTAGCGTGCTTCATAAACGATTTTTGGGAAGCATTTTTGGTGTAGATGCAGTGCACATGTCTTCTTTTTTAGTTAAAGCATAAAGAGGAACCCTTCAATTTGCATATAGCATAGGTCTGGTACATTTACATCCATTGAGGTCCAAAAGTTTTCCAAACATGAAAAGATCGGGGCTACTAGATGATTGTATTCTTTTGGGAGAATGTTTTGTTGTAAAGGTGATCAAATCTTTAGATAGGAGATTCATAGATTTACATGTATTTAATGTAGCTAAGTTTTTTACTTCTCAACATTATTATGAAGAAGTGAATGGTTTAAAATGTCCAACAAAAAGATAGTTGAAATGTGTATGTGAAAAATTTAGCATCAAGGAATCATCTATTGTGGATACTGCTAGATGTTTGGGTGAAATTGATGAATTTATTTGTACTATTTGTAAACCATACCCTAAAAAAAATATGTATGGCATGAGACCTATGTGCAGATGAACCTGAATGGTTTGAGGGCTTTCCATATTTGATGCGATTATGGCAAGCTATTCTCGTTATCCCAACAACTGCATCAGTGTGTGAAAGAGGCTTCTCAAAATTAAATAGGATAAAAAATGACGATAGATAAATACATTCATTGGAGACACTAAATATGTTAATTTTTCTCTCTCTAAGTGCACCTCATGCTCTAAATGAGGTAAATTGGAATGCCACTTATGATGTATGGAAATAAATGAAAACTAGAAAGCCATTTCGATTAGGAAAATAGATGTAGAATTTCCCATTGTAGATCACCTTTCCCACTTTGATTCCTACTGCTGCATCCATGCTGTTGCTAGTCCTATCTCCCAACATGCATCTACATTGCACCTCCTCTCATCATGTTGCATCATGCTGCCCATTGCTGCACTACAACTCAGTCACCGAGAAGTAAGTAACTGATCTCCAAACTGACCTCCCTGTTGGGCTAGAAACACCCTCTAATGTTGAAGCTTCCTCTGTTGCTCCATCAACATCTGTCTCTACCCACTCAGCTAGTCCTGCTACTCCTCGTGAGGGCTCCTGTAGCAAGGTCTAATCAAAGAGGTTGGGTACCTCAATGATAATGCCCCTATTCCAACCTTCTTGGGACTATCACTCCACATCGACCCACCTCCGACCTAGAGGTATAGATGCATGTCATCCCTCTACCCACTTGGCTTCAAATTTCCCACTACTGGAGGTCTCTGCATGAGTGGATGGCTCCAATCGGTCTCCTCTCAACTTCTCAAGTTGTGGCTACTCCACAACCTCTTGAAGTTGCTTCACTAATTGTGGCTCCTCCACAATTGTTTGATACTTCTTCTGGCGCTGCATGTTGAGAGGTAATGTACTCTCCCTCTCAACCACCAAGTCTCCAACAGTTGCCTTGCTCCTCAAGGCTTTGCATGCATTTTGAACCTCAAGAGCATACAGGTTCTTGGCTCCTGAACCAATCTGCTTCACTTGTATTGTGGTGACGTGTCTAAGGAAAACCTTTCCCTTACTGACGACTACATCATAGCCTTTGTCTTCCAGCATTGTGATCGATACCAAGTTTTTCCTCAATCCTAGCACATACTTCACATCTGTTAAGGTAATGCGAGCTCCATGCTCCCTCTGAAAAACAACTGTGCCTACTCCTGAGACACTATACTTTTCATCATTACCCATCTCTATGAGTATCTAGAGATCTTTCTCCTCCAAGGTACTGAAAAACTCTTATCATTGGTCATGTGGAATGAAGCTCCACTGTCAAGAAACCAACAACATCCCACCATGGATGAAACCATGCATGCGATGAGGGTGAAATCCAACTCGAAATATGAGGCTAGTGCCTCACCTTTTGATCCTTCCTTGGGTCCCTTCTTGGATTTCTTCAGTGGACAATTTGTAGCAAAATGGCCCATCTCATGACAATGAAAACATCGCACTTTTGATTTGTCAAACTTCTTCCCACCATAGGAAGAACTTGATTTGGGATGAGAATCCTTCTCCTTCCCTTTCTTTTCCTTACTCGCTAAGGCACAATTTTCTTCATCCTCCTTGGACGAAGAACCATCTCTGGTGCTTCTTCTTATCTCCTCCTGCATCAGATCCGACCAAAGTCATTCCCAATCTAGCAGTTTCTCTCTTCCATTTACCGAGTCTTGGTAGCTATGCCAACTCTTAAGAAACCTGAGGAGAGCAAGACTCACCTTGTCATCATCGGCTATCGTGATCCCTACACTTCCAAGCTCATCCCTGTAGGTGGTGAACTTGTTAAGATATGTAGAGGGCGTGTCGCCCTTTTCACACTTGATTTTTCGAAGCTTATCTTTCAGCGCCAACTTCCTCTGATCGCTATTGTTCTAATATAGATCCTTCAATGTTTTCCACATTGAAAATGGTGTTTCTTTCCCATGGAGGCTTGAGACAATGTGGTCTCAAACTCCCTCCAAGAGGATTCTCCTCGCTCTAGCCACACATTTCTTCCATTCCACCAATTCTGTAGCATTAGTTGCTGCTGGGATAGGGACTTCTTGATCAATGAAGTCCTTCAAACCGTTGTCCTCTAATACTACTTCCATGTGATCCTTCCAAGCTATATAATTTGAGCTGCCATCAAGGGCATACTCGAGTCTTAAACCGTTGAACTTCATTGGTGAAATTTGAGATGTGATAAGAATTCAAATTCTATAATCAAGAACTTCAAACTTCGAACTTCTCCCTTCTTTGTATATTGTTCTTTGCTTTGATCACCTTTGCTCTGATACCATGTATAGTTTCCCACTGTAGATCACCTGATAATGCAATATACTAAAGAAAAATACCATATCTACTTCTACAACAAACTTGCAGAAACTTAATCGATTTTGAGCAAGATCAAATAGAACACATATAACAGAGAATGAGAAATCAATCACACATGAACACAGAAGAATACTTTGGGGCAAGCCTCAGCTAAAAACTCCAATCTTTGTATTATCATACAAGTGGAAATATGTCCGGTTTACACAAAGCTTTAGCTCACAAGCTATCCAGCTCTTAGTACAATCCGTTTGTTGCTCATAGATAGTCAAAGGCTTCTCATAAACCTTCTCCTCTACCCTCCAAGCCTCCTAATTCCTTGTGCATTTTCTCCTGGGGTCCAATGCTGCCACCTGTGTGTAATTACCTCACACACTGCTCACTAACCTTTGAAATAACTGTGCAATCCTGAAGGAGATAATTCCTTCTACATGGATGAGTTTCCTATATAGGAAAAATCCTCCAATTGATAGTACATTGTCCCTTTGATCTCAACTGGGTCTCTGACTGAACTAACATGCATGAGTTATTTATGAGATAATATTCAGTTATCTGAAGTGCAGCAGTTACATGCATGCATGCCATAAACTAACTGAACTCACAATCAGTTCCACAAACTGTTGGAACTAATCTAACTAGACTTAACTCAATTAACTGAGCTAACTAATTACAACTCAAAGTACAACTCATCCTAATCTCCTTTAATCAAGGGATAAGTTCCTCAATCAATGGAGAAACTGTTGCATGTCTTCACATAGACTTCATGTTTGATTTTCTACAACTAATTAACTCAAGATGAATTAATTAATTATTTTACAAACAACGACTAAGATCAAATTCTAATTTTAATTCTCAATTTTAGTTTAGGGACTAAATAAAATTGGAAAGTATCCCAAAATTCTATTTTTAACATTTCTATTTTATCTTTCCTTGTTTCTATATCCAACACTGGTACCCAAAATGTTATTTATAGTAATTCTATTTATAGCATTTCTTGTTGCTATTTTCAACAATAGATTTATATTTTTAATTATGTAAGTCCAAATACTTTTCAGGATCATCAAATGAATAGAAGAAACATATGTTTACCTTTTGTGAATGGAATTTGAGAATTGGTTTTCAATTACTAGTTATATTGAGATTTCATAGTGTTTTAATGTGGCTACTCTTTAAATTTTTAAGATTTAAAAGGACACTATTTCATTATGGAATTTCTTTTATGAGGGGTTTATTTAATATATACTTTTCAATAAAAGTGAATTTTTTTTTATAATCTTTCATCCAAGAAGGGTTAGATGAATATATTCCCTTCCAAATGAAATTAAAAACAAACCTTCAAATTTGCTCATTGCTCCCAAGGTGAGGCATACGAACTCACCCAGGTGGAGTGTCTCCCCCACCACTCAACAGCGCGACAGCTAGACACTATCACTCATTGGTCGTGACCCATCGAGGAGGAGTACAAGGCCTGTTTTAAAGTTATATAGGTTGATAATTTCAATAGTTAGGCATATAGCTGCAATTGTAGTTATCACTTAACCTAAAATTCAACCAACTAACTTGCTATGGAAAACAATTAATGTAACCACTCAATCTCAAGTATGAAAATTTCTACTTCAACCTTGCAATTTTTCTGCAAAGTTTGCAAATTGAAAACTATGAAGTTTATCATTGAAAATAATTATCACGTCCACCTTGAATCAGACGCATTGGTCAGCAAAAGTTTATATTAGGCCATATGGAACATATAAGGAATAGGATATCACAAAATTGTTTGATTCAAACTAACTTATCTTCTCATGCATAAGGAGTTTGACTAAGTGCAATATATCATCTTGAAGAACACTATTCAAATCCATGTTAACTTAAGATCTACCAAGTGTCAAGAGAGATCAAATATCTTTTTTAAGAGGTCTATGAAATACGAAGCATTTCCATTGTGCATCACTGATGACAAATGCATTGAGACTTGGTCGCAAGGTGAAGGCCCACCAGTTGCCTCATCGGGGTTGGGGGCTCCAAGCCCTGTCCAACAAATCTTCCCTCTATTCATACCAACCCCTTGATGCATCCCTTCTTAATGGGGATCAAGCTATGTATCAGGCTTTACATTTGTAAATTTTAAGTCTAACTTACACATGCTTACATTATTTGCGTAAACAACCATCAGGGGATTTACGTATCATGTATTGCCTACAAATGTAAACTATTGTCCCAAATCTTGATTCAACGAAATGGCTTGGGGAAATTTCATTCAAATCCAAGTAGTAAATACACCATCATCTTCACAACAACAAAGGTGTATTACATGCATATGTTGCAAATGATTTACAACAGTGTGTCACAATCATTAGATTGTTTATGATTATCACATATTACCTGGTCGAGACCAAATATATTCAATTACTTCTTCAAATTGAATCAAATGTCTTGCAGACCCAAACAATATTGAAGCAATGTATAATTGTCATGGCCAAACTATTTACATCGCTTCTTTTAACATGTTATAAATTTGGTATTGCGTGAATTCAACTATGCGACCATGCCAATTTGGTTTGAAAGGTGGGTAAACAAAACACAAAGGCACTACTTTGAAAGTTGAAATGCTCATAAAATGCCTACCACATATAAATACTTTCATCAAGAGATATATTCAAAGGGTCGAGAAGACACTTTTCACATAGTGTAAGGTATTCAAGTACATTTCCCACTAAACAGACCAAACGAGTCCAAAGTTATCGTGGTGAAAACAAAAGAATTTAAAGTCACCAATCAACAATATTTGTAGGTTCAATTCATTAAGCCAGAACATCCAAGATGAACAATAATCATAGTGATATAGTTATAAAGCAAAGACTCGTAGTGCACACAACAACCTAGATATATCTGTCAATTATCCATAAACATAACGTGTTCATAAAATCAGAAAGTCTTGGTATGCATTACTTATCCAAATTATTTACTGGGAAACCGAAGGAGGTACTTTCACTCTCCTCCCAACCGTATATAGTTTCATTATGAACTCTTTTATAGGTAATCACCTCTGAGTTCGATCCAAGGTTTGAGGATGTTGCAGGTGATTGAAGAAAGTATGGCCAAAGATGGAATAGATTTATCATTTTTTGTTGTGAGGTAGATATTTATGTTCTTCTCTATGCCCGATGCATAGAACCTATTACCACACAATATAGTAGGATCGTAAGGAAGAGAAACCCTAAAGGAAAACTACTAGATTAAATGACAACAATGGGACAATGACCCACTCTTTATGGGCTTTCACTGATGGGAGGAGTCATGATTGGAAGAAAATCACTTAGGATAAATAGATCAATGACTAGATATGATGTGATTCCACAAATCCCATTCAAGGAGAGACACAACAATAGCCCAATGCTTCCAAGAAGATAAAACTATCTCCAAGAAATGCCTTAAGATGAGGAGATCAAGACTCAGGGTTTGAGATATGTGATAATAACAGGTATTCCTAAGATTAAGACTCTAAGTGATGGGGTAGGGCATTTCAAAGAATCTCTAGGAGATGTTTTAACACTTCTAAGAGGCTCTTTGCTCCCTTTGAGAGACTTAGGGAATAATTGCACTAGACCTATGGTTTTATGAATAAAAATGGGAAGAAATACTTCCAAGATACTCATTCGGTCAAGGAAAGGGAGGAGAAAGGGTTTCTTAAATGAACACTATACTCAAACAACCCTCAAAGAAGTCCCCAGGGTGAAAGATAAAGACTTAGGTTATCCCTCTTAGAGTAGCACCTAGGGAAAGAGATTTTATGGATGACACTTGGGCATATGCCCAACAAACTTGGAGCATAGGTAGCCTTAAACCCTGAGCTTGATGTTTAGATCCTTGAATGCTCAAAAAATCACCTCCCTAAATTTTCGCTACAAGTCCTAGCTTTCTTCCCTACCTTTATGGGACCAAAATTTAGGAGGATAAAATATGAAGAAAGAGGAGTTTGATCACGAAAATCCTTGGATTAGTGCCTACTCCTTTGAGATATGGAACCCTAGATGCTCTTAAATTGGCCACAACTGCCTTTAAGGAGGCTAAAGGATGATGTCCTAGCTACCAAACTTTAACATTTACCTACTCAAGATTATGGATTTTGATGGAAGAAAGAAAAAATTTCATCCACTAGGAACATTCATCATTTTCCATATAATGAGTAACATTGCAATTGCCAACCAAATAGCTTTTCAAAAATGATTTTCAATAATTAGGGCACAATATCATTAACCTAGAAACAATTCC
This sequence comes from Pinus taeda, assembly GCA_000404065.3. Taxonomy (NCBI): domain Eukaryota; kingdom Viridiplantae; phylum Streptophyta; class Pinopsida; order Pinales; family Pinaceae; genus Pinus; species Pinus taeda. Next base: position 711,833 of record APFE031409388.1, on the reverse strand, counting down.
ATACATAAGACATTATTTCAAAAAAATATTCAATAATAAGCACTTACAAGATGACAATATGATATATAAATCCACAAATCATGAGATAGCTCCAAAGAAAATCGAAAATTTTAGCTCCAAATGTCAAAATGCATCAAACAATATCCAATAGCTTCCAAAGAAAAAGTGTGATTTATTTTCTAATAGAAGAATCCAAGTGATGATGATGAACTCTCACAAATGAGAGTGATTTCTATTTATATAAGTCTCACTAAGTCGAACTAGCCTAATTAGCCCCCAAAACATTAAAATAATGGGCAAGGAACACGCCGTGGTCACAAGCTGGCCAAGTAACGTTCACAAATTATAAATTAGCCATCCAAATGTTAGCTGAATTTATGAAGTCATGCTAATGTAAGTTTGTTGGAGGGTCACATTGAGTCCTCTTTGTGCCAAAAATTGAGAGAGGGATCTATAATTCTCGAACAAGGAGATGACCCCTTAGTGTCCCTGTAAGTCATCATGTGGGGCCCCAAATTGGTTTTGGGCACAATAATTGGTCTCATGGCTCTCCTGATGATAGAAAAGCCTGTACTTCTCCAATGATGAGGGCTCTGAAGATGGTGCTTGCACTCCTATGTCTCAAGGGCAAGACGAACCTCCTTTGTCCTTGGATCAACTACCATAATATATGTTAAGCCGACAGGCACATTGGTCTATCATCTCACGAATAATATGGGGCAATGAGTAGACTATTGAGGGTACTGAAGGTGCCCATGGCATGAAATGTTGCTCTAACACATGACAAAGTCCCATGGCTCTCAACAGATCCCCTATGTGTGTCAATATGATCCATTGGTTGTCTTGGGCCCCCATTAAGTTGCCAAAGTGATGATGAAACCACTTGCCAATTACATATAAGATCCAAAGCACTTTCTCATTGTCTGGTACAATAATTCATTAATGTGTCTAAGTGACCCAATATTCCTAATAAAGGGCACATTGAGACTTCATAGTGGGCTTCCCTTCCAAATTTGGGGTTTTAAGCTTGTAATAGTGTTACCTCCCTAAGTAATAATGGATAATAAACAATATTATTAGGTTTTCCCCACCCCTAAGGAGAAAGACAAGTCCAAGTTAAATACTTTAATTGATAGGGGTCATGTGAATAATGATGAGAAAAATGGGGACATGAGGTTCTCAAAGTCAAATGCCATGGGTTCAAGGATGGTAATGATGAGGGATGCCCACATATTTGAGTGTAGAGATGTAGGAAGGAGCAATCGTGGATACATGAGTTACCATGACATTTGTTTTTCTACCCTTCATTATTTTACTTTTTCCTTTTATGATTTTTCTTTGTATTATTGTTCGAGGCTCTATGAAATAAGAGCATGTTGTGAGATATATGCAACAACCATTACCCCCTTAAGGTGGGGCAATTCATTGCCCACTAGGGGTTGGGACATTCATGGGTTCCTTAATGATGTGTGGGGTACTCAAGGGCCTTAGGAACTAGGGTGATGGCCATAATGAAGGGGTAGAGCTCATGTTTGAATTTTTCTCACGTGTTATATTAAATTCCCTGACTATATTTTTCATTTTATAATATTATTTTATTTGTTTCTTGCTTGTGGCCATGATATGCTTTTAACATTGTTTTAGTTGCATCAACCTCTGGGGCAACAGTGTCAGGCCCGAACTAGACATGTGGACAAGGGGAGAGGGTGTACTAGTGCCTTATGGATCTAGTGGTCATGTGGACCTAGAGGGAGGAGATGATGAAATAGGGCTTGTAATGTGCGGAGGGGAGTGAAAATTATGAAATGGGAAAACGAGACCACACTACTAAAATCAAGGTTTCCTAAGTAGTTCCCTTCCTGAAGCCATAGGCCAATAGGGGAGATACCACAAGGCTAAGATTTAGGATTAACCCCTCATTTAAGGTGAGAGAACAAAAATATAGTCAAAACCATTCCTTCTTCCAAGTCACCTAATAATCCGTGCCCAATATGCCCAAGGAAAAACAAGCATAAGCACCTGATTACATAATGAAAAACATAACTTTAGGATTTGATTGCCAACCTTCAAACATATTCTCTTGACCAATGGGTGAGAGAACATATGACTGGTTTAGGGAGCAAAGATCAAATGGAATAATACATCGGCCACATGGGTGGCTATCAAGGGTTTCCATTTGTTGGTTGAAGAGATGTCTAGGAGAAAAAATCTCTTATGGAGTTACCCACTATGGTGGGTAACATCTAGCTCCAACTGGGACATGAGAACACTATAGAGTGCACGAACCATGTACTCGAATGGGAGGTCACGAGGACACCAACAATCCTCTAGGACTGCATACGTACATCCTGCACATCACAAACAATGTTGGAAGCATGTGTCATGGGCACACTTTGGTCGCCCATGTTTTCATGAAATAATAAAACCATATAGAAAAGAAAATTTATTCTATGATGCAAATCTAATATAAATGCATCTATTATAGCATGAGAACATAATATAATGATAGTAGCTATGCAAAATCAATATGCAATGCATCCTACTCTACCATGCATGCTACATTATGCACGTGCTAAGTATAGTCATATAGTCAATGTAACCAACATATCATTAGGTCAAGATTATATTTTCTACCCCCATTATCAATAATGATATACATTTGAAAGCACAAATGATAATCATGACACTCATAGATTAGGTAACAAGGGTGGGAGGTGGGAAAATAATGCGACAGCGAATCATGCAAAGGGGCCATGGAACAATGGGAAGAACATGAATTAGGCTGGACCCATCAAATCATTCCCTCAACCCTAAATATGGATAAATTAATGACCAAGCTCAAGTGCCCCTTCTCAAAAGTCTCTTTAGTGGTGTAATGCTTCATGGGGTCCTCAGGAACATGATGAGAAGAATAAAAGGATGGCTGGCAAGAAGTATTACAACAAATAAGTTGCTTTTCCTCACGACCATATTCAAAAGGGGGAGATGACATAGGCTCATCATCATTAATGATTGTGCATCGAGGAATGATGAGAGGGTCCATGGATGACTCGAATACACCATCAAGATCATAAAGTAGGGAAACACAAGGTTATTATTGATATCATCATCGGCATCATATATAGGGTCCTTGTCAAAACAATGGCTCATGATCTCCCACTTCCCTACTTCAATGTGCAAGTAAGTACTAATGTCAACCTCCTAGGGGTTAATGGGGTCATCTTTCTCAAGGTCCTTGATATGTACAATGTCAAAGACAACGTCCTTGAAAAATATGGGGTGATCTTCAATTATACTTTATAATGAACCTTCTTCGTCAAACTCCTTATCTTGCTCCCACTCAACATCTCCCTTAATATCTTCATCAATGATTTCATCTTGATGATCTAAAAAGGGATTCTCTTATTCCTAATGATCCTCCTCATGTTAAATGAAGGCTTCCTTTTGAAAATCAATATCTAATGTTGGACAAGCTTGGGTCTTAGTTCAATAATGCTCCAGAATGTTATCAAAGAGTGCTTCAATTGATCAAATACTCCTAGGCTTGCAATTATATAACCATGAGTGGTGACCTCGAAGGGACCTTAGGAAAAACATTACGAAAACATCATGATGAACCACATCAGATTTTGAGGTATGTGTAGCAAATCTTGCCACATGATAAACTGTAGAAGATGAATCACCATCAAACTTGGGCATCCTAAATATCATGTTGAAGGTCACATGATTCGTATACTAAGGAATGTTAGCGATGTCCAAAGCGGGGATCTCATCATGGTAAGACATTCTATCATGTTACATATGTCAATCATGCAGGGGTTGCCAAGGTGAATTAAAAATGGCTTGAGAGATGCTTGCCTCACCCAAAAAGCATTAACTTTGAGGTTCAATGAAGAACAAGGGCTTTGTTCTTCCAATGGAGTCTCTAGAAGAGGACCTATATTGTCATTATAGGAATCACCTCTTCAAATGTTTGGCCAAGGAGGTAGAAAACCTTCCTCCTTGACAACGGTGCAAAATTTTTTACCACACAATCTAGTAGGGCTCTAAGTAAGGGAAAACCCAAAGGACAACTATTAGATTAAGTGATAACAATGGGACAATGACCCACTGTCACCTCAGTCAAAGTCCCATCCTTTTTACGGGTTTTAACCGATGGAAAAAGTATTGGTTGGAAGGAAATTACTTAGGATAAATAGATCAATGACTAGGTATGGTATGATTTCACAAAGTCCATTCAAGGAGAGACACAATAATGGCCTAATGCTTCCATGGAGTTAAAATGCTCTTCAAGAAATTCCTTAAGATCAGGAGATCAAGACTTAGGGTTTGATATATGTGATAATAATAGGTATTCCTAAGATCAAGAATCTAAGTGATGGGGTAGGACCTATCAAAGAAGCTCTATGTGATGTTTTAATACTTCTAAGAGGCTCTTTGCTCCCTTTGAGAGACCTAGGAAATACTCGTGCTAGACCAATGGTTTTATGAATAAGCATGGGAAGAAATACTTCCAAGGTACTCATTAGGTCAAGGAAAGAGAGAAGAAAGGGTTTCTTATGATTTATTCCAACGAATAATATGTTCATTCGACCCTCAAAGAAGTCCCCAAGACCTAGTTTTTCCCTCTTAGAGGAGCACCTAGGGAAAGATATTTTATGAATGAAACTCAAGCGGATTCCCACCAAACTTAGAGGATAGGTAAACCATGAGCTTGATGTTTGGACCCTAGGATTCCTGAAAAATCACTTCCCTAAAATTTCATTGTAAGCCCTAGATTTCTTCCCTACCTTTAGGGGAATAAAATAGAGGAGAAAATATGGAGAAATTGGAGTTTTATCACCAAAATCCTTGGACTAGTGCCTAGTCCTTTGGGCTATAAGTCCTAGATACTCTTAAATTGGCCAAAATTGTCTTTAAGGAGGCTAAAGGATGATGCACTAACTATCAACCTTTAACATTTACCCACTCAAAATTTATGGATGGAAGAAAGACACAATCTCATCCACTCAGAACATTCATCATTTTCCATACAATTAGTAACATATGCAATTTCCAACCAAGTAGCTTTCCAAAAATGATTTTCAATCATTAGGGAACAATAACATTAACATAGCAACAATTCCATACATTAGGCATTATTTCAAGAAAATATTCAACAAGAAGCACTTAAGAGATGACAATATGATATATCCATCCACAAATCATGAGATAGCTCCAAAGAAGATCAAAATTTTCAGCTCCAAATGTCAAAATGCATCAAAAATTCTCGAATAACTTCCAAAGAAAAAGTGTGAGTTATTTTCCAAGAGAACAATCCAAGTGATGATGATTATCTCTCACAAATGAGAGTGAATTCTATTTATATGAGTCTCACTAAGTCGAATTAGCATAATTAGCCCCCAAAAAATTAAAATAGTGGGCAAGAAACAAGCCATGGTCACAAGCTCACCAATTATCTTTCACAAATTATAAATTAGCCATCCAAATGCTAGCCAAATTAGTGAAGTCATGTTGATGTAGGGTCTTTGGAGGGACACTTTGTGCCAAAATGTGAGAGAGGGGTTTATAAATCTTGAACAAGGGGATGACCTATAAATATTGAACAAGGGGATGACCCCTTAGTCTCTATGCAAGTCAGCATGTGGGGCCCCAAATTGGGTATGGGGCACAAGCATTGATCTCATGGGTCTCCTAACGATAGAAAAGGCTATACTAATCTAATGATGAGGGATTTGATGATGGTGTTTTCCCTCTGATTTCTCAAGGGTGAGAGAAACCTCCTCTGGGATTTTGATCAGTTGCCATAATATGCTAAGTCGGTAGGGGCACAATAGTCCAAGTGCATCATCTTATAGATAATATGGCAAAATGAGAAGACTATTGAGGGTGTTGAAGGTGACAATGGCATGAAATGATGCTCTAACACATGATGGGGTCCCATGGCTCTCAACACATCCCCTAGGAGTGTCAATATGATCTTCTCGTGGGCTTGGGCCCCAATTAAATTGTTCAACCCATGGTGAAATCACTTATCAATTACATATAAGATATAATTTTCTTCCTCATCATTAGATACAATAATTCATTAGTGCATCTAAATGAACCAAGCTTGCTAATCAAGGGCACATTGAGATTTCATAGTGGGATTCCCTTCCAAATTTGGGGTTTTAAGCTTGTAATGGTGTTACCTGCCTAGGTAGGAGTGGTTAATAAACAATCCTATTAGGTGTTTCCAACCCCTAAAGGGAAGAGATGTCCAAGGTATATCCTTTAATTGATAGGGGTCATGTGAATAATGATGAGACGGATGGGGACACAGGGGTCTCAAAGCCAAGTGCCATGGGTTCAAGGATGGTAATGATGAGGGATGTCCACATATTTGGGTGTACATATTTAATATGGAGCAATCATGGACACATGAGTTACCTGGACCTTTGTTTTTCCACCCTTCATTATTTTCCTTTTTCCTTTTATGATATTTCTTTGTATTACTACTCGGGGCTCTCAAAAATAAGAGTAGCTATGAGAGATATGCAATAACTATTACCCCCTGAAGGTGGGGCAGTTCATCAACCACTAGGGGTTGGGATGTGCACGGGTTCCTTAATGATGTGCGGGGCACTCAAGGGCCCCACATACCTGTTGATGGTGCTGGACCCGCCAACATGTAAGGTGATCTCCCCAGTAAGAAGTCCCAATTAGACCTCAGACCATTTGGTGTAGGAGTCCCAACAATGGGTTGTACGGTAATGCCTTGACAACGATTTTGCACAGAGGGAAGATAGATGTCTCTATTGGTAGCAAGGGTGTGACAGCTGCAGCAAGCCAAGCCAAGGAAGGTGCATAAGAGGTTCAAACACATGGGGGTTGAGATGAGTGCGCCCCTTGGAAAGCTGTGATAGCACGAAGTTAAGAAGAGAACACATGAGAAAAGATGCATCACAACATGGAAGGCAAGTTAGCTAGCAATCCAAAGTGATGGTTAAACCAACAACACGTTTCAGAAAGATTCATACATATATACACAGAAAAGTCCATACATGCATGCATAAGAAAAAAATACATATATCATTTAGAGTAAACCAAATATAATAGAATACAATACAACATATGCATGAAACATGCTAGCTCTGTTATATTAAGAAGTGTAAGTTCCAGTCATACATTACATCCATGTCCAACCACTAGTTCCAACAACGGAATGTTACGGCCACAACCGCCTGCTCCTCTAAAGAGATGTACTAGCTCTGCGTAGTGGAGAAGCCAAGGCTCGTTATAATATTGTCCAACATTTCTCTAAGATAGTCTTATCGGAAGCTTGGCAGACCAATAGCCTATACAATGAGTTTTGAGGTTCTATTTATAACAAAGGGTGGGGTGACCCTTGACATTCCCCTTTGTAATAGTTCATCTACCCTCATGACTCTTCATCTACTCTATGATTGTTACATCCAACTATCGACACTTGAACTTCCACTTGACAAGATGTTACATTAGAATGCACATGTGCCCATCTAAGATAAAATGACTTGAGCAAGCCATGCAAGACATCACTAACACTCAGTGCATTGTGGTGAGACCAAATCTTTGACATGCTTGTGATGGCGAAGGTGGTGAGCTGATGCCAAGATTGGTCGTCCGTGATGGTGTGCATGTGCTCAATGGTGAAATCTTGCTGAAGCGAACACCTACCTTCATTGCACCCGGCTGCACTAATATGGCTCCTTTGTCCAACTTGTCTAGTAGCATGTGCATGGAAATCCTGGTGCGACTGGACTGGAAACACGTTGATGCATTGTATCTACACTACTCTCCAAGCATGTGCTGGTGGTCATGCGCATCAACTTGTCGAAGTACATGTTCAGCTTCAGTCGGACTTACTTCTTGTCTTCTCCTGAGTGAGTGTGCCAAATGGGTGGGATCACATGCGTGAACACAATGACATGCATGTTGTTGTATTCCATTGCATGTGATCAACAACACTACTCACCTTGTTTGCTCCATGCAAGCTATTGGGATAGATCTATAACTTGTACGAGCGCAATTTCATCTGTGAGTGCATGTTGTGCCCCCTGTTGTACCTATTCCTGTTGCAACTCATTCTCTTATCTATGTAGCTCCTATTCTTCCTTGGGTTGTTGCGTCAGCACATGCAACTCCTTCTCTGCTCTGTTCTCTGCCTTCTTGCGATCTTCATGTCGCATCGTCACCTCATAGCCCAAGTCTCCAAAGTTGCTTTCATCACAAGTGGATCTTCTTGAGATTGCAACTTTGTTCTGCCTCTATGTTGTCAACAACCTTCCTCTCATGTTTGTTGCATCGGATATGCTGCCTTCAGCTGTTATTGATGATGCTGCTTGTTGTGATGCTGCTACCATCATATCTTGATGCCCTTGTCTACAAACAACTCGATGTCTTCTTTGTGGGTAGGCAAGTTCATAGACACTTGATTGACTTCATCCCCAAGTGTGCTTTGAATAGTGTCTTCAACTCTACTCTCCTAGAAACCATTGTACCTATGCTGCTGAGAAGCAGATGAACACCTGTGATACTTGGAGACATGGCAACACTCATGGCAAGAAATTTGTTAGTCGAAAACCAAAACAAACTTGAGAACTAACTTGCAACATACCTGTGTGACTAATTATGAAGGTTACACAATTTCTGTCGGGAGGTCGGGAATATAACTACCAAAATTGCGTAAAGCACAGTACGGGCCGTTAGTAGGCTAACTAACTACTGGAATTGTGCAATGCATAGTCCAGCCTAGCCTGCTGAGGACTAAAGCTGTGCAATGCACAATTTTAGTCAGCAGTGACATGTAACCAACAAACTGCATTGCATATTTTCTGGGGCCAACAGGACACTGCCTCCAAGAATTGTGCAATGCATGCCTGGAGGTTAGTGCCTAGCTAGAATTTCAAAATTTATGGAGGGAAGGTAGAGCCTTTGCATTCGGAAATGTGCAGTGCTAGCTAGGCAAGGCATGGTCCAGGCCAAGGTAGCCCAGTCTGGCTGATGGGCGACTGAAAACATGAGAAGTGTGAATGCATGATGAGATGAGTGCAAAAAAGTGTGAATTATCATTCATGCAACAACAAGTGCATGATTCGGAAAACAAGAAAGCATGCATGTGTATGAAGCAAGTCACCACAATAATGACCATCCGTGCAAAACAATGTCATGCATGCAACAATAGTGAGATGCAAAAGAAAACTGAAATGGTGCTAGTACAAGCTAGTATGCATGTAAACGCCAACAAGCACTCACTGAAATCAAGCAGACAACACTCAGACAAAGCAAATCACAAAAAGTGACAGAAATGCAGTGCAAGTCATGAGTAGTGAGCTTACCGCAAGATAGCTGAGATGAATGTACCAATGACTCCTAGATGCAATGTGCGATGCTAGAGCTGCAAGGTCGATGTGAGGAATGAGCTTTGCAATGTCCAGTTCGTGAGTTTTGATAAAATCAAGGTTGCGACGCACATGCCACAAATCTAGGGAAAGCGACACTTGGTGGGAGGTTTATGAAATGATCTTTGCATGTAACCTCTAGCTGCTAAAAATAGATTCATGAAACAAGGGATGCCTTTGCATGCTACCTTGGGAGGAGCAGCTCATACGTGCAAAATAGTTTTGTGCGGTCTCAAAGGGAACTAGTCAACTCAACTGCACATGCAACAATCTACTCAGCTAGGAGGAAAAGATGTGCATTTCTGGGAGGAAGCTGGGCTAGCCACCCAGAGGGATTGCACAATTTCTAGGCAGAGCAGTTGACTGTTACCCAGGATTATGCAATTTTTGGGCTGAGCAGTCCTACTGGGAGGAATTGTGCAATTTTTCCAGTGATTAGTGACAGGCAGATTTGCACAATTCTGGAGTCTAGCAGGTTGCTAGACAATATTGCACAATTTTTGGAGGGAAGGCTAGTTCCCCTCCAGAATTGCGCAATTTCTTGAGGGAGCTTCTCAGCCTACAGTTGGACCAAGTCCAGTGAAACGACATGTGAGGGGAATGAAACAAGCTTTGATGGATAGGCTTTCATTCTGCAAGAAAATCACTGAAGCTTGTGTACATGACAAGACAAGATATGTTGCTATGAAAGGTTGGTAGGGAGGCTCCATAACAATGCTAAGGAAAAATTTTGGAGGGTGTTTGTAGCTGCTACAACACATGGTGACACAATGGTAGAACTCCAGCTCTTTGAATGGACCTTGTTCGTGAAAAACAAGTCTAACACCTCCAGAAGTATTGTTCACTTCTCAGTTCGTCCTAGTTTTCACACTTGCTTGATTGTAAGATGTAGCATCTTCCAAGCTTTTAGTCGATTGAAACACATTCCAAGCCAAGTAAACACAATTGTTTTGATTGGGGTTGAAGGGTATATTGGTGCACAAGCAGTATAGTCGTTAGAGTCTTAGTTTCATCTCTGATGTTTCTCTGCTGCCAGCAGGCCTGGATAGTACCCTGACAAAGTCACGTAGGAACACAAGCATCACTCTGCTGCCAGCAAGCCTGGTCAGTACCCCGATGGAGTTACTTGCATCACCTCTCTACACAAGAAGCCTTTCTCTTCTTTCGCCTTATTCATTTTCATTTTTTTTTACAAACTTTTTTCACTTTTCATTTTTTCTCATTTTTCATCTTCATAACTGTGCATAGCACTTATTCATTTCAGAGGTGGAAGAGGGATCTCGACTTATTGAGAGCAAAAGAGGTTGTTCCTTCAGAGAAGTAGTTTTTGTATACCTCTGATGTGCTTGTTAAGGTTTTCCCCCTCACCTTACTCTACTTCACTGAGCTAACAAGGATTAACCCAAAAACAATTGACTAGAGTAGGTGATACTAGTTAGCGCACAAGCGTTGTGTTTTCACCAAGGTTCACTTCGAACAATACGTATTTTCCATTGATGTATCATAGATTGAAGACAACAAGTTCTTACATAAGAGAGTGGATGACAGATAACCAAATGTTGATAGTTGTACAAGTCCTCTTGTACTTTACCCAACTTGTTTCAAGTGTTGCACATGGTCCATGCGAAACTAACCTATGGACAATAACAAGCAAACAAACCAAAAGGAAAAGCAAGAAGCAGAAGCAAATGCGGAAGCAAGGCGAGTAAGAAAACTAACAAGCAAAAAAACAAACACATGAAAAAAGAAGCAAACATGCATGCAAGAAAATAGCTCAAAAGCAAACACTACTCCTACTCCTAAGCTAACAGTCCTCTTTTACTCCTACTTCCAATGCAGCCACCAGCACATTGGTTGACCCATGTTAGTGAAGGCATGGTTTGCTAACATTGCAGTTGCGCAAACTAGAAAGCATGAAATATATAACGATGAAGACGAACACACTCCAAGCTTAAAAGCGTCCACATAACAAAAATGAGTGAAAGCGCATGACATGCACTCTGTGGACTTACTATGGTGTTGTGCTACACTGCATGCAGATGTTGAGTGTATGCATTCTCTTGACTGTGACATGCAAGCAAGCGTGAGAAAGGTAGACCACCTACATTGTGCATGTGTGCTTGCTGTGTAAGATTCCTCCAATGCATAAGAAATGGGATCGTGTAGTTCGAGTGGAGGAAGAGAAATCTAGGTTTTTGGTTGATCTTCAATGCAATGCAGAGAGTTATGATGAGCCTTGAGTGTTTCGACAATTTCCTGACCGGATGTGAAACCAACCTCAGGACAACAAGGCCCTGACATAACCATTATCTCAAGCTAAAGTGCCTCGACAGTCTGTGGGGTTTCAACTTCATTGACAAATATATCATCATAGACCAGTGTCTTAGATAGATTAACAGTGATTGAATCAACATCATGATCAGATGAAAGGTAGAGAGATCACGACAACCAAGATCCGAAAATTCAGGATGTTTGTCAATGTCCTCATGATTTGATGAATTGTGCATACGAGTAGATGAGAAGCAAGGATGCTCACCCTCTGTGTTTTCAGAAATAACAGATGATCGATTGGACGGATTTCTAGAGGAATATGTGTCCTCTCCACACTGTAATGATACACTGACATCCGACATGTCTTGTGAGCAATTGGAAGTAGAAAGATTCAGAAATGAGTTTTCACAAGGAAAATCAATAGTGGAAGAATCACAAGGGATGTCAGGATAAAACAGATGAGGTGTGACTAGAAGGGAGTCATCCTTCACCATGGGTTTTTCTTTAGATTCCCACACACACTCATCATGAATGATGGTGCAGGTTGGCTGCATAACACCAACTTCGTCGACAACTTGATCCTCATTCACAGCAGGCGAGGAGTCCAAAATGGAAGAACACAAGACTACAATCCAAAAGATGGAAATAATGCGGGGATAGAGGTTGAGGAAATGAATGCACGTGATAAACAACATGCTTGCAAGCCAAATCTGCACAGATATCAAGAGCAGGTGGGGTGGGAGGATGTGACAGTTCAACAAATGTGTGTGCATGATTTCCCACATCACTCTGTGCTAGTGGAGTTGTTTGATAAGGTGAAGGCAGACAGTCACTTGTGACAACAACTATGCCTGCATGTGATTGCGCAACTCCATCACCGAAGTGTGCTGAGTGGGGTTCGGATATGTGAAGAAGATACTCAAATCTTCCATAAAGAAATTCCCAGTCAATTTCATCTTTGGGAAATCTGTATGCAAGATTACAAAAGCATGTGTAAAACTGATCAAGGGATTCATCGGGTGCTTTCCATAATTTCAGAATTTCTTGATCGAGTGCTTTATGGTTAAAGTAATTGAAAGCATGGTCTATCTCTGTGACCAGATGAGCAAGAGAATGAATAGATTTTTCGGGCAGTGTGGCACACTAGTGCATTGGGTGCCCTCAAAGTGTGTAGATGAACAACGCGTAGGTCATGTATTCTTCAAAGTTTCCATGTCTTTTGCATGAGCCTACAACGTCGAATACGTGCCTAACCAAGGCTATGTGGCCTCCGCCATCAAATATTTCATGAGACAAGTTATTTGAATGATTTTCTGAGATAATGAAGTCGTTTCCATAAGACATAGACTCTGAAAGAGAAACTCTGTAGTTAGTCATGATAGATATGTAGAGATTGAAAACACATGCGAGGACTCAACTTGTCATCTGGCCCTCCTTCTAGCACCAAAATGTTGATGGTGTTGGACCTGCCAACATGTAAGGGGATATCCCGAGTAAGAAGTCCCCATTAGACCTCAGATTGTTTGGTGTAGAAGTCCCAACAATTGGTCATAGGGTAATGCCTTGACTACAACTTCACATAGAGGAAAGTAAGATGCCTCTATTGGTAGCAAGGGTAAGATAGCTGCAACAAGCCAAGAAAGGTGCATGAGAGGTTCAAGCACACGGGAGTTGAGATGAGTGCACCCCTTGGAAACCTGTGATAGCATGGAGTTAAGAAGGGAACACACGAGCAAAGATGCATCACAACATGGAAGGAAAGTTAGCTAGCAATCCAAAGTGATGGTTAAACCAACAACACTTTTCAAAAAAAATCATACATACATACACATTAAATTCCATACATGCATGCATAAGAAAACAAATACATATATCATTTAGAGTAAACTAGATAGCATAAAATACAATACAACATATGGATGAAATGTGCTAGCTCTGTTATATTAAGAAGTGTAAGTTCTAGTCATACAATACATCCATGTCCAACCACTAGTTCCAATAGCGGAATGTTAGAGCCACAACTACCTGATCCTCAAAAGAGATGTACTAGCTCTACGCAGTGGAGAAGCTAAGGCTCGTTACAATACTATCCAAGATTTATCTAAGATAGTCCTATCGGAAGCTTGGTTGACCAAAACCTATACAATGAGTTATGAGGTTCTATTTATAGCAAAGGGTGGGGTGACCATTGACATTCCCATTTGTAACAGTTCATCTACCCTCATGACTCTTCATCTACTCTATGACTGTTACATCCAACTATCAACACTTGAACTTCCACTTGACAAGACGTTACATTAAAATGCACACATGCCCGACAAAATGGCTTGCGCAAGCCATGCAAGACATCATTGACACTCGGTCTGTTGTGGTGAGACCAGCTCTTTGACATGCTTGTGATGGTGAAGGTGGTGAATTGATGCCAAGCTTGGTCATCCATGATGGTGTGCATGCGTTCAATGGTGACATGTCACTGAAGCGAACTCTTGCCTTCGTTGCATCGGGTGCACTGATATGGCTCCTCCATAAAACTTGTCTGATAGCATGCACATGGTGATCCTAGTGCGACTAGACTAATAGCATGTTGATGCATAGTGTCTATGCTACTCTCCAAGTATGCGATGGTGGTCGTCCGCATCAACTTGTCGGAGTACATGTTTAGCTCCAATCGGACTTGCTTCTTGTCTTTGCCTTGGTGAGTGTGTCGAATAGGTGGGATCGCATGCATGCACACAATGACATGCATGCTGCTGTATTCCCTTCCATGCAATCAATAACACTACTCGCCTTGTTTGATCCATGCCAACCACTAGGATGGATCTATAACTTGTACGAGCGCAGTTTTATTCGTGAGTGCGTGTTGTGCCCCTTGCTGTACCTGTTCCTACTACAACTCATTCTCTTGTCTATGCAGCTCATGTTCTTCCTTAGGTTGTTGCTTCACATGCAACTCCTTCTCTATTCCGTTCTCTACCTTCACATGATCTTCATGTCGTGTCGTCGCCTCATAGCCTAAGTCTCCAAAGCTTCTTTCATCACAAGTGGATCTGCTTGAGCTTGCAACTTTGTTCCGCCTTTGTTTTGTCAACAACCTTCCTCTGGCATTCGTTGCATCCGGTATCTTGCCTTCAGCTGATGTTGATGGTGCTTCTTACTGTGATGTTTCTACCATCATATCTCGATGTCCTTGTCTACGAACAACTCGATGTCTTTGTGGGTAGGAAAGTTCATAGACACTTGATTGAATGCATCCCCAAGTGTGCTCTGAATAGTGTCTTCAACTCTTCTCTCCTGGAAACCATTGTACCTGTGTTGCTGAGAGGAAAATGAACGCCTATGATATCTGGAGACATGGCAACACTCATGGCAAGAAATCTGTCATTCGAAAATCAAAACGAACTTGAGAACTGACTTACAACATATCTGTGTGACTGATCATGAAGGTTGCACGATTTCCACCCGGAGGTTGAGAGACTAACTGCCAAAACTGCGCAAGACACAATCCAGGCTGTCAGTAGGCTAATTGACTACTGGAACTGCATAATGCATAGTCTAGCTTGGCCTGCTAAGGACTGAAACTGCGCAATGCGCAATTTCAATCAGCAGTGACATGTAACCAACAAACTGCATTGCACAGTTTCTTGGGCCAACATGACATTGCCTCCAAGAATTGCACAATGCATGCCTAGAGGTTAGTGCTTAGCTAGACATGCACAATTTATGGAGGGAAGGCAGAACCTTTGCTTTCGGAAATGCATAGTGCTAGCTAGGCAAGGCATGGTTCGGACCAAGGTAGCCTAGTCTAGCCGATGGGTGACTAAAAACACGAGAAGTGTGAATGCATGATGATATGAGTGCAAACAAGAGTGAATGATCATTCATGAAAATAACAAGTGCATGATTAGGAAAACAAGAAAGCATGTATGTGTGTGAAGCAAGTCGCCGCAACGACGACCATCCGTGCAAAACAGTGTCATGCATGCGACAACAGTAAGATGCAAACAAAAATTGAAACGATGCTAGTACAAGCTAGTATGCATGCAAATGATAGCAAGCACTCACTGAAATCAAGCAAACAACACTCAAATAAAGCAAATCACAAAAAGCGACAGAAACACGATGCAAGTCATGAGCAGCGGGCTTACCCCAAGATAGCTGAGATGAATGTACCGATGACTCCTAGATGTAATGTGGGATGCTAGAGCTACAAGGTCGATGTGAGGAATGAGCTCTGCAATGTCCAGTTCATGAGTTTTGATAAAATCGAAGTTGTGACGCACATGCCAAAAATCTAGGGAAAGCAACACTTGGTGGGAGGTTTCTGAAATGATCTTTGCATGTAACCTCCAGCTGCTAAAAACAGATCCCTGAAACAATGGATGAATTTGCATGCTGCCTCGGTAGGAGCAACCCATGCACGGAAAATACTTTTACTCGGTCCTGGAGGGAACCGGTCAGCTCAATTGCACATGCAATAATATGCTCAATTGGGAGGAACAAATGCACATTTCTAGGAGGGAGTTAGGCTGGCTGCCCAGAGGTCTTGTGCAATTTCTGGGCAGAGTAGCTGACTGCTACCCAGGATTCCGCAATTTCTAGGATGAGTAGTCCTGCTGGGAGGAATTGTACAATTTTTCCAGTGAATAGTGATAGGAAGATTTGTGCAATTTTGGAGCCCAATGGGCTACCAGATAGGATTGGGAAATTTCTGGAGGGAATGCTGCTTCCCCTCCATAATTGCTCAATTTCTTGAGGGAGGTGCTCAGCCAGCAGCTGGACCAAGTCCGGTGAAACACCCTGTGAGGGGGATGCAACAAGAATTCATGGAAAGGCTGTCATTTTGTAAGAAAACCACTGAATCTTATGTACTTGACAAGACAAGACATGTTGTTGTGAAAGGTTGGTAGGGAGGCTCCACAACGAAGCCAAGGAAAAATTTTTGAGGGTGGTTGTAGCTGCTACAATAGTGCGAGGATGATAGCCATGGGGTAGAGCTCATGTTTGGAATTTTCCCACATGCTATATTAAATATCCTAGTCATCTTTTTCATTTTATGATATTCATTTCTTTTGTTTTTTGCTTGTTGCCATGATAAGATTTTAATGTTCTTTTAGCTACATCAACCTTTAGGGCAACATTTCTAGTCACGACCAAGGTAGGTGGAAAATGGGAGGGGGAATAGTAGTGCATTTTGGACCCAATGGTCATGTGCACCCAAAGGGAGAAGATAATGAAATAGGGCTTGTAATGTGAGGGGGGGAGTGAAAAATGTGAAATGGGAAAACAAAATCGCACTACCAAAATCGAGGTTTCCCAAGTAGTGCCCTTCCTAAAACCATAGGCCAATAGGAGACATCCCACAAGACTAGGATTGAGGATTAAGCCTCCATTTAAGGCGAGGGAACAAAACTACAGTAAAAACCATTCCTTTTTCCAAGTCACCTAATAATCCATGCCTAACATGCCCAAGGGAAAACAAGCATGAGCACCTGATTGCAAAATGAAATACATACCTTTAGGATTGGATTTCCCACCTTCAAACATATGCTCTTGATAGTTGGGTGATGGAACATATGATTGGTTTAGGGAGTAGAGATCAATTGGTACAATACATCGGCTACATTTGTGGTTGTCAAGGGATGTTTGTTGCCGATTAAAGAGACGTCTAGGAGAAAAATTCTCCTATGGGGTCACCCACTTTGGTACATAATAGAGCAAAAGAGCATTGCCTTGCCTCTTAAAAACATAAAGGGGGATTTCAAAGTCAGTATTGCCCAGTCGTCCTATCCCTTGGCAGTTCTATCGGTTCACACCGGTTGGCTCAATCCATTAATCCATTATTTTTATTTTATTATTAGGGCGATGACATGGTGATTCGTGGCATGATTTGGCCCTGTTCAATCTTTGTCCCTTCTAGATGGGTGTTATTGGATCATAATCACCATCAAGAAAATCAATTTAAGTATAATTCATAATTACTCTGAATTAACTAAATTAATAATTACCATATCATTATAATTAATAAAAATTGTAATAAGTTATGATCATTCATAATTTAAATTAATTAAATGTATTTTGGATTTAAGAGATCTGTGGTTTGTATCTTTCGAATTATTGACCGGAGAATCCACAGTATGAACATTTTTATACCAACGTTTCAAATCCCAAATGGGATCCATCATCAGGGTTAAGAATGATGATAAAAGAAGAGCAATCAAGACAGAAGATCTACAGCTCTTCTTGTTATCCTCACTCTAAAACTTTCGAGTAAAAGGATTTCACTCCAAGTATCCCCTCCGTACAGGGACAAGATTTTGGATTTAAGAGATCTGTGGTTTG
>APFE031409388.1:617917-693784 GCA_000404065.3 Pinus taeda | reverse complement strand
GATACAAACCACAGATCTCTTAAATCCAAAATCTTGTCCCTATACGGAGGGGATACTTGGAGTGAAATCCTTTTACTCAAAAGTTTTAGAGTGAGGATAACAAGAAGAGCTTTATTGCTCTTCTTTTATCATCATTCTTAACCCTGATGATAGATCCCATTTGGGATTTGAAACGTTGGTATAAAAATGTTCATACTGTGGATTCTTCAGTCAATAATTCGAAAGATACAAACCACAGATCTCTTAAATCCAAAATCTTGTCCCTGTACGGAGGGGATACTTGGAGTGAAATCCTTTTACTCGAAAGTTTTAGAGTGAGGATAACAAGAAGAGCTTGATTGCTCTTCTTTTATCATCATTCTTAACCCTGATGATGGATCCCATTTGGGATTTGAAACGTTGGTATAAAAATGTTCATACTGTGGATTCTCCGGTCAATAATTCGAAAGATACAAACCACAGATCTCTTAAATCCAAAATCTTGTCCCTGTACGGAGGGGATACTTGGAGTGAAATCCTTTTACTCGAAAGTTTTAGAGTGAGGATAACAAGAAGAGCTTGATTTTTCTTCTTTTATCATCATTCTTAAACCTGATGATGGATCCCATTTGGGATTTGAAACGTTCGTATAAAAATGTTCATACTGTGGATTCTCCGGTCAATAATTCGAAAGATACAAACCACAGATCTCTTAAATCCAAAATCTTGTCCCTGTACAGAGGGGATACTTGGAGTGAAATCCTTTTACTCGAAAGTTTTAGAGTGAGGATAACAAGAAGAGCTGTAGATCTTCTGTCTTGATTGCTCTTCTTTTATCATCATTCTTAACCCTGATGATGGATCCCATTTGGGATTTGAAACGTTGGTATAAAAATGTTCATACTGTGGATTCTCCGTTCAATAATTAAATGTAATTAATTATGATTAAATTTAATTAAATATGATGTGATTAATTATTAATTGCAATGTTAATGTTCAATTAACTATATATTTGAGTGTTGACAACTTGATTAATGGTTACACAGGGTATTAGCCTGCAAGGCATAAAATAGATGATGATGGGGTGTATTGTTAACACTTTGTGATGTGAATGATACTAGTTCAAAATTCTATGGGAAAAAGTCCAACCATGTTAAGGGATG
Organism: Pinus taeda; assembly: GCA_000404065.3. NCBI lineage: Eukaryota > Viridiplantae > Streptophyta > Pinopsida > Pinales > Pinaceae > Pinus > Pinus taeda. Next base: position 692,642 of record APFE031409388.1, on the reverse strand, counting down.
GTGTGGCCTAGACCATATGTGACCCCTTGTGATTTTGATGGCTTAGATGCCCTTGGGTCACGGTTTCTCAATCCAAGGGTTAAATGTATAGTCATCTCAGGACTCACACAACTTAACAAAAAAAAAATGGTTACACATGGTATTCTTAAGAAAATAAAGGTGCATATTTCAGTGAAATAAATAAAACTTGACAATTTCTTCCTCGGACCAAGGATCTGAAAATTGTGTTAATTAATTAATAATATTAACCATTAATGAAGTTTTCGACTAGTCGTGGTTGTCTCCATGCTGGCATGGTTTTAGCTATTATTTTTACAATAACGGGGTATATATGGGGGTATTACAAACCCCACCCCCTTAAAGGGACATAATTATCGGTGTTCTATAATAGTGAACAAAGAACTTTGAGCCATATAACCATTAGTCCCTCTAGAAATCCATCCCTTGTCAAGGATTCCTCACATAGGAAGAGTCTTCACAACCAAAGCATCCCTATGGCTTCTTTTAATAACATAACACATCGTCATGACATCTCGTGATGATCAATGCCAATCATGGATTTTTAGTGTTTTGCAATATCCTAGTTTTTAGGAGCTTTTGCTTTATCATGCTTTCGTTGCGCACTTTGATGTTATCATGTTCATGTTATTTTTCTTTGCAATCAACCTCGTACATTTGCATTAGATGGTTCAGTAATTCATCTACATCATAAGCACACGATTCTTATAAGATTAGTCATAAAAAAATTAAAACATATTAAATCATAACTTAATCATAAATTTCTCTAAATTGATAGTTGATACTTATCTCTATAGTTATTCTTGCTTCCTTGGTTTTGCAAACATTAAGTGGTTTATCAAACCAAGCAAGCACTCAATGATGTATATGCTCCACACAATCTTCAACCAACACTTTAAATTCAACTCACTGAGTGGTTTATCTTCCCCAAGGTAATTACTCGATGAGTTGGATTTAAAGATAGAGTTGGTTGAGGATTGTGTGAAACATATACATCATTGAGTGCTTGGTTGGTTTAATAAACCAATCAATGCTTACAAAACTAAGGAAACAAGAGTAATTAAATATATAAGTATCAACTATCATTTTAGAGAAATTATTGATTAAGTTATGATTTAATATATCTGAAAGTTTTTATGATTAATCTTATAAGAATTGTGCGCTTATGATGTAGGTAAACTACTTAACCATCCAATACAATTGTATAAGGTTGATTGCAAAGAAAATATTATCAACATGATAACATTAGAGTGCATAATGTAAATATGGTAGACCTCACATTAGAGAAATTTTTAGGTTTAAAATGGACCTCAAAACAAAAATGTACAACCAAAATCAACTTTATAAGAACAAATAGGATTCAAGATGATGATGTCAACTATGGGAATGATTCGCCATTTTGTGAGTAAAAAAGTAAAAATATTAAAAAATAAAAAAATAAAAAAACTACTTTTCTCAACTCATTTTTGTAACTTATCTCCCTATGGTTTTACTCAAATTTTGAGCAGGAAAACTTGTTGGCTGCATAATTTAATTCCTCATCCAATTAGTAACCATGTTGCATACTTTTGTTGGACCCTACTACATGAAAAATGATAAATACATGAAAAACATGATTGCAATCCAACGTGAATGCCATTTACCAGCTGCAATTGTAGTTATCACTTGACTTAAAAATTCAACCAACCAACTTGTTATGGAAAACAATTAACATAAACACTCAATCTCAAGTTTCCAAGTTGAAAACCATGAAGTTATCATTGAAAATAATTAACATAGCCACCTTGAATTAGACCCATTAGTGGCCACCATTGAGGGTTGGAGGTCCGTGTCCTCAATGCGAAGCATTTCCACTACACAACACTGACAACAAATACACTGAGCTTCAGGCAGATCCAAGCCCAATGCAACAAATTTTCCTTCTATTCATACTAACCCCCAAATGCATCCGATTAGGCTTTATATCAGGATTTACACCTGAAAAAAAATAAATATAACATACACATGTTTACATTATTTGTGCCGACAACCATAAGGTGATTCATATATCACATATTTCCTTCAAATGCAAACTACTATCCCAAATCTTGATTCAACAAAATGGCATGTGGTCGTTTCATTCAAATCCAAGTAGTAAGTTGGACATTGTCTTCACAACAGCAAAGGTGTCTTACGCACATATGTTGCAAATGATTTACAATAGTGTGCCACGATCATGAGGTTAATTATGATTATCACATATTTTGTGGTCTGGACTAATTATATTCTTTTTTGCTAAAGTAAGAGTTGTGCCTTCATTATCAATAAATCCGAAAAATATTTACATAGAATACAACTATCCCCATGGATCCATAGACCAAGCCAAAACTACTTTCTAAAAACTCAAGGCCTCTAGTTAAAGGTAAAAACCCCGAACCCTACCCCCAAAACAGCTCAACCCTCAAAAGCAATCAATACCAAGGCCACATAATCTACCCGCCAAATCCGAATGGGGGACTAACTCTCGTGCCAATGAAATACTTAACATCCTCAAAGTTGAAATCAGTTTTGAATCTTTTAATCTCCACCATCAAAACTCCATGTCCGATCCAACGGCAGAGGAGGACATCACTGTGCCAAGACTCCCACCAATAAATAGTTTGGACCCACCAACAGGCACACTGGTTCCTGACCGTCGATCCTCCCAACTTGATCCAACAGTAGAGGAAGATATCACAATGCTTAAAAGTCTATCGTTTAACTTTATGGACCCACTGAAATGCACGATGGATCTTAGCCGTTGATCCTTTGTGCTTGATCTGATGGCCAAGGATCATATCGCATGGGTCAAAAGAACTGCTAATTAGCATACGATAAGGGTGGTAATTGTACCCACCCCTCAGCCACGTGTAGCGCGTTGAGAGGGATCACTCCTAAATCTTAAAAATCATTTCTATCCCAAGATGCTCCTGATACACTGAAAACTGCTCTGCATGTGGAATTGCGTCCCTGTGCAGAGAATCAGGAATATTCCGGCTACCACGAGAGCCCGGATTCTGACAACTCACACCATCTCCTTTGCACCCGTATGAGTTCCCATGTGAAGTAAAACTCCATTCCTCCGGCCAACTACCCTGGCAGCAGAATCTTGCAAGCAACCCAAGAAAGAACATAAAGAGGAAAAAATTGCAACTCATGACGAAACCAAATTAACTGGACCGAGCCTCCATGGCTTTGTTATGAAACAACATCATATCTTCATTTGCTTGGCAGTCGTACTGTTCCATGAGACCGTTCTGAGGCAACCCTTGCCAACCCAACTCGACCCTATTAATGGTACAATTCACTCCTTGATTAGCCAGTAAATCTGCTAGTTTGTTGGCCTTCCTTCGCACATGGTTAAAACTAACCATGCAAAGGCCCCTGAGGTGGAGTTGGATCCATTGAAAGACCTGAATCAACCTCCAATGTTTTGAAACCATCTCCAACTCCGAGCCCCAACTAATTCTTTTGACTGTCTTAATGATTAACTCAGAGTCAGCTTCGATAATCACATTTTTCCGATTATCCTACACCAGGAGTTCTAAGCATTGCTCCATAGCCATAAATTATGCCATGTTATTAGTTGCTCTGCCTATATGGCCATCGAAGATGGAAAGAATATTTCCTATATCATCTCTTAATGCCCCGCCAAAGCCAACAGTGCCTAGGTTGCCTTTTGAGGCCCCATCAAGTTATATTTCAGAAAGCCCCAAGGGGGAGGATGCCAGTCGTCCTGCTCAGTATCCATTATCCTAACCTTTTTGTTCAGGCCCTGCAGAATAAGCCCCTGCATGCCTAATTTTCTTAGAATACTCATATCAGCATCTGAAGGTGGATTCTTAGGGGGATTTTTCACCATGGTACTAACCGTCTCCTTAAGTTGTGTCAAGGTCTGCTCAAAAAGACAATGGAAGGGTCTCTTTTCATTTTTGAAAATTCTCTTGTTCCTTTCTTTCCAAACATTCTAAATAATGAAGCTGGGTGTAAGAGCCCAAGCTGTGCCAAGAATTTCATAATCTGAAAAATTTCGTCTCCAGTTGGTTAGGGTGTTGATGACACTCCCTCTATCCCTGTCGATTTTTTGGAAGATTGTGGCAAAAGAATCCCACAAACTAGAGGTGAAGATATAATTATTGAGGAGGTGTTCCATAGTTTCCTCATGGGCCTCACAAAGCTGGCATTTGGAAGGCCCCAGAACACCCCTTTTCCGAATGTTATCCCAAGTCAGGATTTTCTTATGATAAACCAGCCACATGAAGAGTTTAATCTTCATCTAGCCTTGATGCTTCCATAGATTCTGCCAAATTCTATCCGAAGCAAGAGAATCCAGCTCAAGGAGTATGTGTTTTGCTTCCTTAAGGTTAAAGGTGCCCTCATTGTTGTTTCCCTACCTTAACTGGTCATGCCCCCCTGTCACTAGAATCTTCATTTATTCTAACATTTGCATAAGCACCTCTACTTTAGCTTTCAAGGGGTTGTCTTCCCTGAGAATAATGTTCCTCCAGTTCCTCCATTTGCTTGCATTATTGGTTTGGTCCCATAAATCTTTGACCTTTGATAACCCTAAGATATCTGTCTCTATCTTGAGGTCCACAAATTCCTCCTTTAGTAGTGTCGGTTCTAGTTGCCATTTGTCTTCCCAAAATAGTGCCAGATCTCCCTCTCTGGTTTCCCAGAAGCTTTTCTTTTGTACTAAGCCTCTATTCTCCCATGCCTTATTCCAAATGAAGGAGCCCTTTATACTTCCAGACATCCTAATATGATCGTTAATTTGCCATGTGCTGGCATATTTTTCTTTCCAGATACTAGCCCACTAAACCTTTGGTTCTTTAACCCATCACCACCATAATTTAGCCCCTAAGGCCCTATTTAGAACCTATGGATCATCCAAACCAAGACCTCAAAGATTTTTGGGTTTGCAAATATTTTCCCAAGCTACCAAGGCCCATTTCCTTTTTTTCTCCCCCTTACCCCAAAGGAAGTCTCTTTGAATGGTTCTGAATTATTGTAAGACTTCTTTTGGTGCTGGAAGCGCTGATAGCATGAAAACTAGGATAGATTGGAGAACAACCTTTGTAAGCACCAACCTGCCAGCCATGTTTAGAGATCTGATGGTCCAATTCCTGATTTTGTCCTACATCTTGTTAATCACAGGCTCCCAAATGCTCTTATGAAGAGGTTTAGCAGTTAGAGGAACTCCCAAATATTTTGAAGGAAGAGAATCCCTTTGAAAGCCTAGAATTATGGAGATATTCCTTTGAATAGAAATATTGGTATTAAAGAAAAAAATCTTAGATTTGGAAAGATTAACCTCCATACCTGTGGCCATGGCAAAGTCACTTAGAAGTTGTTTATATGCCAGAGCTTCTTTGAATATAGGGACTCCCTACAACATGGTATCATCTACAAATTGTTGATGAGTCAAGGTCAGTCCATTCTCTGAAAGTTGGAGGCTCTTCATTTTGCCATCTTCTTTTGCCTGCTTAATCGGTCTACCAAGTCCTTCCATCATGAGTATAAAGAGAAAGGGAGAGAGTGGATCTCCCTGTCTGAGGCCTCTTGAGGGAGTAAAAATCTCAGAGGGAGAACCATTTACCAAAACTGAAAAACTAGAAGAAGTTACCAGAGCCATGACCCATCTAACCCAATTATGATCAAACCCAAAAGCAATAAGAACCCTCCTAATATAGGTCCAGTTCAACTTATCATAAGCTTTGAAAAGGTCCAGTTACATGATCATGCCACCCTTTCTGTTGCTATTCAGTGAGTGCACCACCTCTTGTGCTCGAATGACGTTGTTGAGAATTTGTTTGCCTTCCACATAACTAGATTTTTCCCCAGACACAAGAGTGGGAAGAAGAGTTTTGAGTCTATTGGCCATAACCTTGGATATAATCTTGTAAAACACATTGCACATTGCTATGGGTCTAATCTTATCTGGAGTTAGGGCATTGTCCTATTTAGGTATCAGAGAGATGAAGGAGGTGTTGAGTGCCTTCAGAATAGTTATGTTCCTCCTGGAATCTTCTACTACATTCAGAATATCATGTTTAACAATATTCCAGCAAGCTTTAAAGAAATCGACATTAAAACCATTAGGGCCTAGCGCTTTACCATTCTACATTTCCTTGAGGACCTCACTGATTTCCTCTTCAGTAACTAGCCTATTGAGGTTGAAATTATACTCTCTGGACACTAGTCTTGGTATATGTCTTGTTAGATACTTGATGAAAGGATCTTTGTTTGAAATGGTTTCCTTTACAATCCCACGAAAGTACTGAACTAACACAGCCTCAATTTCTTCGTGGGTACTAAGAAGTTGCCCTCCTTCATCCTTGATCGAAGAGATTCTATTATGAGCTTTGTTTGCCAAGGTAGATCTGTGGAAAAATTTGGTTTTTCGTTCTCCTTCTTTTAGCCATTGCACTCTAGATTTTGTCTCCAAAATATTTCTTCTTGTTTACATAGGTTCTCCCAGTCTTGTTGGAGTTTGGTGGCTTTATCATTGTTGACTTTATCAAAGCCATCCTTGATAAGGGTTTGGTTGAGTACCTGCAATTTATTTTCAACAACCTTTTTTCCTTCAAAAATATTGCCAAATTCATTCTTGTTCCAATCTTTTAGCCTGAGCTTGATATGTTTTAGTCTTTTGTGAAGAAGAAACATACTTGTACCCTGAATCTGCAAATCTTCATACCACCAACTTGAAATGTTGCTAGTGAAATCTGGATCGGTGAGCCAGATATTCTCAAATCTAAAAGGTCTATTCATGGGTGTGCCAATGCCCTTGACCTCTAGTTGCACCGGCCAGTGATCGGATCCTCCAAAGGGGAGAATCCTTATTTCCATTTCCTTATCATTGAGTATAAGGTCCTATGAGATGATGAATCTATCTAACTTTGAGGCCACTAGAGACTCTCCTCCTCTTCTATTGTTCCAAGTAAAGAGATCATTACTCGAGTCAATGTCAACTAGCTTCATAGTGTCCATAAAAGTTTGAAAAGCTAAGGAATATTTGTTAAGAGTTTTGGTGCCCCCTTTTTTCTCCGATAGTGATTTCATCATGTTGAAGTCCCCACCTATAATCCATGGTATCTCTACATATCTCTCTCTGAGATCCCTAAGAGAATCTAGAAACCTGAGTTTGTCATCCATTTTCTGAGGGCCATAAACATCCGTGACCAGATAGGTCTCCCTATCCCCCACAGGTTGAATAACCATTGATAAATAATTTCTAGAAGCCTCAGCATCAATGATACTAATATTAAGGGGGTTCCAAAGAGTAAGAATGCCTCCTACTGTATTTTCTGCCTTGACTTCTAGAAACTCAAATCGATTGAGCCATTTGCTATAAATTTCTTTTATTTTTTGAATGGAACATTTGGTTTCCTGGATAAAAATGATATCCGGAGCTTCTTGTTTCATTTTGTTACTAAGTAGTCTTTGTTTCCTTTTACCACCTAGACTCCTGATGTTCCAAGAAGTAAACTTCATCATTAAATATTTGTGAAGGAGTAACTAGTTAGGTCTTTCACCTTACCTGAATCTATCATTAGCTTTCCACATTCCATCAACAACTTGTTCTGCTTTTTTCCGCCTCTTTTTTTTCCTGGGCATCTGGGTGCTAATCCTGGTGTGTTTTTAATAGATTTCACACCTTCATTACCCTATTTTGCCATGTTACCTTGCCTATCCATCCCTTTAGCCTGGGTTTTCCATAAGTACAGTTGTTATACTCTAGTGAACTCTTCTTGAGGTAACGAGTCTAACCCTCCCATTATTCCTAGTTTCAAGAACCCTTCCAAATCTAGGTGTTCTCTATCAAGAATCTCCTGAAGTTCATGGTCTTCCATTTCCATCTCGCTCTGGGTCATTTCCTGGTCCATATCCAGTTCTACATCACTCATCATATCCTCTTTCTATCTATTATTGTTCTTTGTTTGGTCTTTGTCTTCCTCTTTCTCCTTATCCTTTGGACTTTCCTCCATTCCTTGATCTACTTTTGTCATCTCTTCTTCTTCCTCAAGAACTTGGTACCTGTTTAGATTAGCCTGAGGCCCTTCTGCTTGATGTTGCTTAAGTCCCCTTTTGCCCCCTTTTCCTCTATGGCTCACTTTTTGAAAGCTTTCTGTATCTTTCATTGTGGAAGCTTTACTCTTGTTCTCTATTTTACTGAGTGGACAATCCCTGAAAAGGTGTACATGCTCATGGCATTTGCGACATGTAAAGGGAATATGTTCATAATCAACTGTTTGCACCCATTCTTCATCAAAAACTTCTAAGATCATCTCATGTGGTAGAGCTCTGGAGAGATCCATTTCCACACAGATTCGTGCAAAGGAAGTGTATTTTCCTCTTCTAGTGGCTTCAGAGGCTTTAACAAAGTGTCTTAATTTATTTCCTATGGCTGTTAATGATTCAGTTTGCCAGTAATCAAGAGGAAGGGAGTAAAGTCTTACCCAAACTAGAACTGAAGTGAAAGTCTCCCTCTCCAGGACAAAGTTCATCATCCACAGTCTCATGTAGAGGCCTGCAGCTGCGTAGAAGTAGGGCCCTCCTTCAAACACTCTGTCTTTATCTTCAATATTTGTGAAGACTACAGTAAAGAATCCCTTTGACCCCAGAGGTAGGTCAATGCTCCCTTTTGGTTTCCAATGGCATTTAATCCATGTATGTAATGCTTTTTCAGTGGGCCATACCCCCATGAATTTACAAATGATAGCATACGTCCGCATGTGGTCCCTGTGTGCCTGTAGAGCAGGATCATTCAGAACTACTATGGGTGTAATCTCAATTTTGGGTTTACATGGACCCTTCTGTGCCTTGGTTTTCGCTCCCTTTTCCTTGTCGTCTTCCTCCTTCTCTCTTGTGCTTTTATTCTCCCGTGCTTTGACTCCCTCTTGCTCTTCTTCCATGCTCTCGTTCCCTTCTTCAGCAAGACCTCTGACCTCTTCTATTGGCTTCTTACCTTGGCCGGCAACCGCCTACTTGTAGGAGGGAGTGGAGCTCCCTCCTTCATGCCCTGCCATCGAGATCAACACTTGCTACAGACTATAAACCCTAGTTGTTCATCGCTGACCAATCTTCCTCGTTATCACTCTAAAATTTCACTAGAGTTGTTATTAAAGAAATCAGGTAGAAAAAAAAATTAATAAAAAAAAAAAAAATCTTGGACTAATTATATTCAATTACTCCTTCAAATTGAATTAAATGGATTAGACCCAAACAATATAAAGTCAATGGATAATTGTCTTGGCCAAAAATTGTACATCATTTATTTTCACATGTTATAAATTTAGTATTGCGTGAATTCAACTAGGCGGCCATGGCAGTTTGGTTTAAAAAGTGGGTAGAAAAACACGAATATGTGGCTTTGCAAGTTGAAATGCCCATAAATGGCCTACCACATAGAAATAATCTCATCAAGAGATATATTCCAAGGGTCTAGAAGATGCTTTTCACATAGTGTGAGGTATTCAAATAAATTTCCCACTAAACAGACGAAATGAGTCCAAAGTTCTCCTTGTGAAAACAAAATAATTTACAATTACTAATCAACAATATTTACAAGTTGAATACATTAAGGCAGAAGTTCCCAGGTGTGGGAGTAAAAAAATATTCATGTTGACATAAGAATACCATGGTGGTAGACGCCCACATTTTCTGGGAGGTGAGTGAGAGGGGGAGTGTTTTTTGGAGTTGTACAAAAAACTGCAGTACTTGCTTTGGGGCTGATAAACCACTCAGTGAGTTGGATTTACAGATAAAGGTGGTTGAAGACTACATGGAGCATATACACCATTGAGTGCTTGCTTGGTTTGAAACCACTCAATGCTTGCAAAGCCTAGGAAGCAAGACTAACTACAGAGATAAGTATCTGCTATAAATTTAGAGAAATTAATGATTAAGTTATGATTTAATATGTTTTTATGATCAATATTATAAGAATTGTGTGTTTATGATGTAGGTGAATTACTGAACCACCCAATACAATTGAATGAGGCTGATAACAAAGCAAAACAATATTAGCATGATAACATCAAAGTATGCAACAGAAGCATGATAGAGCTGAATACCCTAAGAACTAGGCCATTGTAGTAACACTGGAAACTCATAACGTGTTATGATCGCCATGACTATGTGTTGTGTTATTAAAACAAGCCAGATGGATGCTTTGGCCATGAATCTCGTGTGAGGAATCCTTGCCAATGGATGGATCGGCCGAGGCACTGATGAAGCAGAGAAGGAGATGCTTGAACATTGAAGGTGTGTGATTGCAAGGAAGGGAAACTGAAATAAATTGTTTTTATCGAAAGTCTTGTTTATACACAATGGGAACAAGCATACATTGGGCATGTTCCGAGAAGCAATGAGCTGAATCTCTTCCTGTGAAGACATTGAATGACGTGGTTGGATTGACAAATTCAAAACATAACAACTATCAATGATACATGGAACCATAAATATATGACTCAATTGTCTCTATTCCCTATTATAGAACACTAAGGGTGATGTTTCTTTAAGGGGTGGAGTTTGTAACACCCGCTTATCTACTTTGTTATTGTAAATATAGTAGTGACGATCACACCCATGGAGACAACCATGTCTAGTCAAAACCCCAAATGAATAATTTATTAACTAGCACAACTTAAGGTTGGACCGTCTTACAAATCCCTTGGTTCTACTGAGAAATTTCCAAGTTTTGCTTGTTTCCTTGAAAAATCACACCCTTATTCATTAAGTCAAATACTAAACTCCCTACAACTAGGAAAAGTCAACCCCTTTTCTAACTAAGTTATTAGTTAATGCGACTATATTGCCCCTACATTGATATGATCCTTATAAACATTTTGTGTAACCGAACATGTATGAAATGAAGCCAGATAACTTAATAATTAAACTAAAAACAATTTATTAATTTTTAAATGCTCCTATTAAGAATTGACTATAATTATAAATATATTATAAATAATTAATTTTAAATAATATTTTAATATTAATTAATTATTAATTATAGTCATAATCCTAAATGTCTTTTTGACTTTTAATGCCAACCATCATTAATTAATGGGAAATAGAATAAACATCTAAAAATAATAAGTATGTACATAACAAAGCACCAATCATCATTTTCTCTGCGCAAAGTCTGAAAGGACAAAGTGTCCCTTTGAAGGAGCTAGGGGGTGCCAATGGGCCATGGTTAGAGGCGGTGGGACATAATGATATAAATAGATATCAAGCAAAGTGCCTTTCTACACTGGAGTTAACCATATTGTGTCTCAGGGAGTGAATGTTGTTTAATTTTCATGACAAAAGGTCCCTCCCATTTAGATCCCGCCTTAGTGCTCACTTGCCCTGCTACTTTTGCTCAAGAAAATATCTGTAGCTTTAAGGTAGTCATGCTTGTGGCGGCTTTTCTCTTGGAAACGCATGGTGACCATATAGCGAGAACCTTTTCAGACCTCTGGGACAACTAGTATGGAAACATAGATCAAATTCAACTTGCTTGAAAGTGTTGAAGCAAGGTTATTGAAAATTATCTGCAGCTTTCTCAATTTTTGGATCAGCTTAAGAGTGATCTACAACTTCTTCAAGCCTTGAATTTGGCTGAGGGTGATCAATGCAAGAGAATCCACAATGCAACTGATCATACCGAACAGTGAATCTAAGAAATCTGTGCGAATTATCACTGAAAAATTATTAACCATATAATTCCTGGCGGTTATAAGATTTAGTTATTGATGAGTTATTTGATCTGCATGGTCTTGTTTAATCCTATTGAAGAAACTAGAATTACAACTTACGTTACTTGTTGGGCGAACGTCAAAACTATGTAGTATACCCTATATGACTGGCATTGTAATAATAATAACTTTCAAGATATTGGAATTGCTCATTTCCACTGCGTTGAAACGTCCTCTATTCAAATTCAGTTGTTTAGAAACCCTTGTTGTCATGGGCGAAATTCAATTTGGGATGCGCCTCTACAAGCGCCCAGGGCCATAGCATTGGCACTGTGTTCCGTGAATCGTTTAAACAATATGGTAATAAATTGATTTGGGTCGCACCTCTCTAGGCTCAATAATGCCTCCTGGGCAATATTCATTCCCATGCAATTATGTACTATCAAAATTGCTATCTTACTGCGTATTCATAAAATATTGGGTGAAAATGTAGGTGGGCAGCCCACTTCTTCTGGCTCAAGATTCAAACGTTAACCATATATATTTGGTTTTGGGTACGTTTTGTAAATGTGTATATTATTTATACATTTTGTGTTTATATATTTCTGTTTATTTGTTTGTAGTTGTTTTATACATTTGGGTTCATATATTTGATTTTATACCTATGTAAATATATTTTATTGTATATATGTGTATTTTATTGTATATATTTTTAAATTATCGAAAATATCTGAAAAAATTATTGGTAACACGGATTCTTGTTTCTGAAGTGGAAGCGGGTACGATTTTTTTTGTCTGAAACGCTATAAAATGTTTCTGTGCCGTTTAAAAAAAATCAGAAACTTCAGATTTGGAATTGATATATTTTCAAGGGTTTTAATTTTTTTTTGGATTTCTTTGGAGAAATCAGGAAACAGAACCATGAAAATTATGATGAAATTTATTTTTAAAAGATTAAAAAATGTGAAAATTTGTATAGTTATAAATAAATAGTAAAAATGAAAAAATCAGATTTGCAATTTCTAAATCTTTAGAAGAAACAACAACAATCCATATATTTATCAATGATTCTTACTAAGAAAAAGATAGAAGTTCAAAAATATAAAAAGATGGGTTTGATGAATGTCTTTGTAAAGAGATTTAATTGAGCGATTAGGTGGGTAAAGTTGAGCAATTATGTGGGTAAAGTTTTGTGAATTGTGATTGATTTTACTCTTGATTTCATAAATCCACTCAATATAAAAAATCTTCTCTTGTCAATCTTTGGTCTCATATAGTCAAGAGACCACACTCACCTTTTGTCTCATATAGTCAAGAGACCACACTCACGTTAAGAAGACTGAAATGTTCAAATAGATAATATCCCAATGATTCCATGAGCCTTTTAATTGCCATGCAAGGAAGATAAATACCTTCTACCATGCATTCCACCTTCTTTGAAGGATCTAGACCCAAAAGCATAAAGGTTGTGGCATTTCTAATTACATTATGAATGATGATGATGATGTGTTGAATGTTATAATAATCACTAATAATGATATATTTACGCTGAATTGATAATGATGGTTAGTTTATGTTGAATTCATGATGATGATTGTGTGTTTTTAAATATAGAATCTAGATTCTAAAAGATGATTGATAATATATACATATATATATCGTTTCAAATCCTATATCCATATCCATTTACATATTCGTTTCAATGCAACTTACACATATATCGTTTCAAATCCTGTATCCATATCCGTTCATGTATTCGTTTCAATGCAACTTTTATATATATATACATATACATTTGTTTAAAGCATGTAATGTATATATACATACATATGAATGAGTTTCATCAGATAAGATTGTTGACTCCCTAACAGGGTTGGAATTTGAAAAGAGACACACCCGTCAAATTTGATTTTTTTTTTCCGGTCCTTAACAAGTTTACATAATTTCGACTAAAACATTAATGATTTTGTAATTTTTTAAGTTGTATTTGACCGTCAAATCACCCTGTAACAAGCAATTTGCCCAAATTCCAACCCTGCTCACTAGACGACCAAATTCGTTTAATTTAAAGAAAGAAAGGAGAAACTATCCTAGAGTCACGTGGAATACGAATACGAGTGTTGGTGTGGTTAACAACAATGATACAAAAAAAATTCAAGCAATACTTCTAAATTGAATCTTGGACTGCTGAAATACTTGCATTGTCGGGAGAACTCTCTCATCGAGCTAGACCTAATGGTTACGTTAATGGATTTTTCGAAAATACCATTTTTCTAACGAAGTGTTTTGGTAAACATTGAGAAATTGATATTAAAAAACGTAAGTAGCACTTTCCACATCCCATAATAACTCAAAATAACTCAAAAGGTGATGATAGGTGGTGTTACGAAGCTACCTAATCTCATATTGGTTGATAAGGATTTTAGAGATGGCAAACCAAATTTTGATTTTGATAAAGCTACCTAATAGCGAAACCCCAATATTTTCAAAGATGAGTTAAATGTCTTAAAAGTAATTTAGATATCCGAAAGTAATGTAGGTTTAGTTTTTTCAAAATCTATGAAGCTGGAATTCATTATTAGTGGTGTTTTAGTGGTGTTTGGGTTAATTAATTATGATAATAATTAGAGTTCATGTATTAATATTAATTTAGGGTTCATAAGGTTGTAATATGTTGTGTATTATATGTGCATGTTTGTAATTTTTTAACTTGTATTAAATTATTTAATATTTTTTAGGAACCGGAAAATACACTACTAGAATATAAAATGAAATGGCCTTGCAAAAATAATACACACCACACTTCATAGATCCAAAGGTAGCTTAAATCTCATTTACTTTGAACATCAACTATGTTATGAAGACCTTGCTATCAATAAGTTATCTCTTTACATGATCTATGCACTTCCTTTTTCCATGAACCATTGCTCTAGTGGTTGGCAAGCCTTGATAAATATATAACTACATTGGACTAAATTGAAATCAATTGCATGTAAGTCAATCTAATTCATCCCTCAATTGTAATTTACTAAATTTAGAAATGTAGATAGTCAAATCACAATTAAGTGTTGAAATGTAGATCTTCAGGTCACAAATAAGTTTTGAAAAATATAGCTTAGACTTTCCTTTAACAAAAAAGTGTTATGATTGTTTTTAATATGCAATTCAAGAATTAAACTCAAGTTGAAAATTAACAATCATTTCTAAATTAAGTAACTTGAATTGAAATAGTTGCAGAAAATAAATAAATAGAAATATAGATAATTTACATTAATAGTTCCCTATCTCTTGGAAATAGGCCCGTACTCTATAAAATAGAGCATTGATGTTGATCTGCAACTAGCTAAATTAATCTAATTGCTATAAGTTAATCTAAATTACAAAACTTATAAACTAGAAATGAATTTCTCTAAGAGTCCTCTTTTAAAATGAAGAAGGAACTCTTATTTATACATAAACTTGCTTTGAAATTGAAATAACAAATATTAAATACAAATTTACAAGTTTCTCATGTGGTTACAACCATCTGCTAAGCCCATAAATATCTCCAAGATGTTTGCTAACAACTTACAAGTAATCTCATGAAAAGTTCCAGGATTTGAATAGTCATTTCAAATCCATAACAATTCTTCAATGGTTGAATAAGAAATTTGAATTTGACCATACTCATGGGCTGGATTCAATACAAGGTTATGGAAAAGTAGAAAAGGATAAAAAATCAAGGAAAAAGGAAAAAAGGTTGTGAAATGATGATAAAATGATGCGAAAATGTAGTTTTGCATGTCCTTATGTAACCTTGCATTGCCATGAAATTGTGTAATTAGGTATTCTTCCTCTGAAACAATGGACAATAAGATGTATCTAATTGACCCATAAAATATATCACAAGGTTATGGAAAAGTGAAAAAGGATTAAAAATCAAGGAAAAAAGAAAAAGGTTGTGAAAAGATGATAAATAATGTTAAAATATAGTTATTTTTGCAACGAATTGAATATGTTGCATGTCCTTATTGCAATGAACTTGTGTGATTAAGTATTCTTCCTCCGAAACAGTGGACATTAAGATGTATCTATTTGACTGATAAAAACATATATTTGAAACCTTGATGAGAAAATGTTGTTAGAAAGCCTTGAGCCACATTTCTTTTGGTTGGATTTTGTGTGGTGCCACTTATCTCTTGAAATTTTTCTCCTTTGCTCCACTTATCCCCTAGAATTGAAGTTTGTTTCAATGTGAATTCAAAAAATAAATTGAAGAGTATTTGGTGCTTTTATGGTCACAACAACCAAAAAATTGTCATTCATAGTACTAGCAATGGTGCTGATATAATAGTTCTATTTTCACTATTCTAGATTCCAATCTGTGTAGGAAAATAAGGAATATTGCTTTAGACCATTCTTAACCTATTGTTGGACACCTTTATCAACGTGCAAGATTCAATTGAAATCTTGTCACACTATTCATGGAGATTAACTATTTGAAGGCTGTAAATACAAGTGTTATACTGTAAACTACTCTTGCATTTTGCAAACTCATTTTAAAGTGTAGGACTTTCATCTAACAAAATGGTTGAAAACATATTGAGTGATATGCAAATTTATCTTGGCAAATGTCCACTTTTGTGGTTTTCATTGCTAACTAGGAGTCGTGTTGGTCACAGAATTTATAGAAAGTTGTTATAGGTATGATAAGTCATTATCTTTTAAATTACACATTGGATTTAGATGGTTTTTGGTGCGTATGCTTATTTCACCAAGATGCTATGTCCACATTTTTTAGAGAAACCTAGTTCATAAATATGAAGAAATTGTTTTTTGCACTTCATGTAAAAATATTGTGCCTTGAATGCTAAGCCAAAAAACTCACTTCACTTTCTCCCTGTTCACTTCACTTTCCTCTTACTTTGAATAATTTTCTTATGCTCTACTAATGGAATCACTAAACAATGTTGCAAATTTTCATTGTAAATTTGTGCTTTCAAATTGAATATATAAAGCAAGTCATTTATACTTGTATGGATTGTTTATGTGTATACATCCATCTAGTAATTTCTCTTTTTAGCATCATCATTTTTTATTTTTTGTATCAACCCACACTTCAGTATACAAATTATGTGCATATGGATTTGTGGAAAACCTGTAGATGATAGGATCCTCAACAAACTTGTAGGTGACAAAATACATGACATACTTCATAAATCTATTATTCTATATTGTTATGTGGTTCTTTATTATATTATGTGCTGATTCAAATGTTGGAACCATAGATTGGAGAATCAATCCATACGTTGTAACATAACTTCATTTATAACCACCATTCTACTACAAAATATGTTGATTCAAATGTTAGAACCACAGATTGAAGAATCAATCTATGTGTTGTAACATAACTTCATTTATAACAACCATTATACTACAAAACGAGTTTCCCAATGGTCTTCTATTTGTTGGTTTGTGTTGTGCCCAAAGTGTCACATTAAGGTTGATTTTGTTGATATTTCAAAATTGTTATATTCAGTCTAGATTTCAACATTAAAATGTTGTAGGAATAATGAGAAGGATGCTATAATCTCTTGTGTTCTATATACTAAAGTTTGGTTGTTTTAACTTATAGGTTGACCATCGGCTCACATTCACCTCTTCGAGTAAGTTGGTGTCTAGAAGGTGTATGTGTTGCCATATTTACATTTACTTAATGTGACCTTGCCATAGTCAATCATGGGTTTGTTAGATCTCTCTATCCTTTAGCTTCTTAAACAAAAAATGGGTCTTTATCTATCATTTTAGTTGTTTCCCATCAAAATTATGTTGTTATGGTTGCATTGACTTTTGTTTGGCTTTCTCCTCATGATCTACAAGTTTATTTCCTAGTTATTTAGAACATCCTCCAAGTGCCAACATATCTTAATTTGGAGTTTCACTAAGTTATAGAACCTAGGTTTTCTTGTCATAACAATAGTCACCATTTTTTACATGGGAATCCTCTCAAAGGTTCAAAGAAAAAATATAAGAACATGAGATATTAAAAAGGCTTAAAATGTATGAATTCCCCCCCCCCCACCCCCCCCCCCTCATAAGAACATGAGGTAATATAAAGGCTTAAAATGTATGAATGCCCCCCCTCCCTAAACATTTTTTCATCCTTAGAAAAGTGACAATAGGAAGGATGTAGGAGAGTAGAAAAAAGGAACATAATGAGGAAATAAGGAATTTTCCTTATACACTATATAGCATTCAATTTATTTTTAATTAAATATTAGAAAAGAAATATACTTGCATCTAGAGAAGTCCATAAGATCCCCAACCATTATATGACATCCTAAAAGGAAAGAGAAGGAAGGATAGTTGAGATGATCCACAATGGTGTAAAGCTCTACCAAAAAGAAAAATGTGGAACTTGTAGCTTATAGATGAAAATTTGGAAACTCGGAACTTGTAACATAATAAGTTGTATACTAATTTATGTAGCATCAACCTTTTGATGGGACAGCAAATCTAAAAAATATTGTGATATTAAGAGAAATTGAACATGGATGGAAATTTGATTTAATTTTTGTTATTTGAAAATTTTGTTTAGTTAGTTTCCAAACAAGATCTGTTGGACTGCGCCCAGAGAGTTTTTATAGCTATAAATTATTATGCCCACAGAATATTCATCAAAAGTTGGTTTGTAATCAATCCAAGGTCTAGTGGCACTTGTGATAGGTTTTATCAAATTTTATTTGGGAAAATATTCAAGATCATTAAGTAACTAAACATTGTAAGTGAGTTGACCGACATTATTGCATAGTCTAGGAATGGGTATAATAAGAAGGCTTGGAAAGTTTGTATAAGAATGTAGGATGAAGGTATAATGAGATATTAGTGGTGTCATGAAAAATATTTGGATTATTTATTTCATGCATGTACTTTTAAGTTAGGAAGGAAGAAAATAAATGGCATATAAAATGCACATTTTACCAAATATTTCCTCCCACCCCCACCTCCATATATAATAAATGAGAGGAGGAGGTCTTTGGAAATACTTCAAATATGGAAATATTATTGTGAATGTGAAAAGGGAAACATGATTGTGAATTCATGTTCCAACTTTTTTGAAAAGTATTTTGAAAGGTCGTGGTGAGTAGTTGGAACACTTTGTTGCAAACTCCTTTGAACTTAATGTAGCTCCTTCATGAATTCAACATCATATAATGTTGCACTTTCTTGGCTTTGATGTCTTTGATATCTCACCTTCATTTATAGTTCTTCAAAATTTGATCTTCACTCATTCATAGTTTTGACCTTCTAAATCCTCGTGAGACCTTCAAAAACTTAGCATTTTCTTGTGATAAAATGTGAGATGATGGAAGGAGAAAGATGACCGTTCTTTCATATTCCAATAAAGAATACATATAAAACAAATTCAATGAAATATAGAAAAGGAATAATTATTTTTTACCTACTAAGGAGTGGAAACTACTTTAAACTAACTACTCAACAATATTTTATTAATAAAATATTCATTTGATGTCTTATTGGAGTGATTCCAAGGCTACATTAAAGTGTATTCATACATGTATCTCTAATAGAAACAACTAGACTACTTGACAATATTTTGTTAATAAAATATTCATTTGATGTCTTATTGGATTGATTCCAAAAATAGATTGAAGTGTATTCATACATGTGCCTATAATCGAAACATGTTTTCAAAATGGTTTAGAATGATGTGTCAAGCATGTCAAGGAACAACTTGGTTGACATAGTTGTTTGCAAAATTTTGTCTAGACCGGCTGTTACTAGTTTTAACCTAGAATTTTCATTTAATGATGGATTGATATGGTTCCGCTTAGATATTAAGGTATATTCATCTATATATCTCCAATATAACCATGCTTTAAAAATTCCAAGAATTGATATGTCAAATTTGGCAAGGAATAGTTTGCATGGAAAAACTACTTTTGATTTCCAAGTTAGATCTATCATGACTCTTTTTAGCACAAATTTTTATTTAGAAGAACGATAACATGATTTTAGGGGGAATTTAAAGTAAAATGATTTATCTAATCCACTATAAAGATGTTTTAGAGATGTTTTGATTTGATATCTCAAAATTGTTGATAAACATTTTGGGGAGGAAAAATGTTCATTGTGTTGATTTTAGAATATACAATCACTAATTTGTGAATAAATTTTTGTCCAACACCCAATTTGAAGTAGACTTCAATACCTACCTCCCTTAGAAGCATATTATGAAGATGTGATGGTTTCATGTAGGAAATATGTTGTTGAAAAGTGAGGATGCAAAATTGGTAGAGTGCGAATTTCATGACAACAATTACTGGTTGGGAATAAGCATTTTATATAATTTCCAAGTGAAGTGATTAAATTTGGGTTGGAAACTAGACTCTAAGAGCTATCTCCCCTAGATATAGGCTCCAAAAATATGTAATTTTGGTCCTTCAAATAGTGACTATCTCAACTTTGTTTTTAGTAGGTTTTTGAATTCAAGTTGCCATAAAAATATATATAATGACCATTTTTTTCCAAAAAATGTGATCTAAATATGTGATATTGTTGGTGGGTTTATTTATATGATGATGTAATGAGTTCATCCCCTGAAAACATTCCATAATGAGCTCTTCCCCTAAAACAATTCCATATCCATTTCATAAATCTTATAATATTATGTTTTAGAAATTTGTAGCAGTTTAAAGAATTTATAACAATATTTTTTACTATCACTTTGCTAAATTTCATTGATATGTAAGTTTTATAATAAATGATCATTTATAAATATGTCAAGAAACTGGAATTCATGCTTATTTGAGGTGTCTAATCATCCTTCAAGAAATACTCTACATTTTCCTCCTTGAAATCATTAACCTTTTCATTTTTTGTTTCCATTGAAAGCTCTCTCATCTCTCTTGAGAAGTGTTTTATCAAAGGCATTGCTCATTGAAACTTACTTGTTGAGAAGAAAACCACAATATTACAAGAAGTTTCTTCTTCAAATTGAGATTGAAAAAGAGGCAACAACATTACAAACCATAAATGATATAGCACATTGATGTAAGTTAAACTATCTTTGAGCTCTGAACATTAATGTAAATTTGTATTTTTATTTTTAAACTGCAAGTTTGATGAAGAGCACATTCATTTGTTACTACATGTATGGAATGACCACAAGATAATATTGTCTTACCTTGAGAAGAAAAAGCATTTTCTCTCTTTTAGCTCAATGGTTGTTGAATTGTTCAAGCTTAGTTTTGCAAGATCATAAAATCACTCATTCATTTTTGTTGACAAGAGAAAGGTCTATCATTCATACTCATTATCAAAATATTGGTCACTACTTGTTCAAACTTCAATAGGGTCAACATCTTCCTTTATGTTTCTATCAATTCCTAGGTCCAAATGTCTATTTACTTCATCAAAAACCAATTAGTGAAGGTGGCTATGAATGAAATAGGATGTATCACTTGGATTGAGTGACATCCTATTTATATAATTCAGTTACTTCCAAAATATCTCACTAGATCATGTCATATATAAATATTGATTCGTGTTAATTATTTAATGACATGATAGTGCATGAAATATTTTAACATCATGTTAGATATGTTATTTATTAATAGATCTTTGTTATTGATTACCATCCTTTACCTTGTGCTATAACTAATAAAACCTATGTTCTTGAATAGGGGATATGTGTTATATTCTCTGTTTCTCCTCTACATTGTTTCTTGACTGTTTGCACAAGGAAATTAGCAAAATATTCATCTTATTCTCTCTAATGGCATTGATTTCATGACACTTGTGCATGAAATAGTTATCCCTCAAAATCTGATTTGCGATAATATCTCTATGGTTGCTGGAGTTGACTTTGAACGTGGCCACTATCCACTAATCATCCAATTTAGTTTTATGGATGTGTAATTTGTATCCAATCACATCTTAAAGTCAAGTACATCCTATAAGTGGTAGATTCATCTTTGGAAAAACATTGATATACAAAGCAATCACTGGTTTCAGGGTCCTGCGGTTTTGGTAACCACTAGTATGACAAGTAGTATCGACTACAGGTGATGTACAATTAAAGGAATGGTAAACAATAATAGGTGGTCTTTTCATGAAGTCCTATCGATAGTTTCAAACCAATAATCTTGGCAACATAATTTCCAGTAGTTGTTCAAGGATGCTATCATAGGTTTGAAAGAAATGGCTAAAATGATGCATCTACAATAGTCAAAATAGAATGTTTTGGTGCTTGAAGTGGCTTGTTACAAGATGACGATGTCATGAATTTGTAATCCTTTGACTAAATTCATCGAGTGCTTTAGGATTTTTTTTTTGCAATGATCATAATATTTAGGACAATCATGATAGCAATTATTATGTTTGTATTCTTGGGAAAATTTAAGGTAAACAAGGGAAAACTATGTAATTGTTGTGGGAGATGTTGGAGTGGCAACATTAAGACATCCTTTCATGAGTAGGTTTTAATCATATACAATTAATTTCTACAAATAAATTCTTAGTAAAACAAAAAAGATACAACGAAGAACACACACATTAACACAAATATTTTACTTTGGAAATCCAAATCAGGAAAACCAAAAATATTTTTTAATATATAATTTCTTTATAATATTAGAATACACCAAAGTTCCTTAACCAAAATTACAAAATTGTGTTGACACAACCTGCACCACAAATTGTTGTAATGAAAATTGGTGTGCTGAAAACCACCAAAGATAGAGGCAAAAAGCACCCTTTTAATTTATTTTCTTTGGTGGGGTTGGGGTGGGGGCGGGGCGGGCGGCGTTGTGGGTGGGGTGGGTGGGGGCGGGGCGGCCGGGTTGGGGTGGTACTACCATTTAATCCCCATGGAAGGGGGCTTTCACCCCCTACAACTGCCCCCCATGACCCCCTTAATACACCCAATGAAATGTGCAACATGCATAGGTAGTTGTGCAAAGAAAATAACACAAACCCAACATTATTGTACTTATTTTTTTCTTTGTATATGGGGGGTTTAAAGGGTACATGATCAATGATATAGGGAAATGATTCCATTGTTTCCCTACACAAAGAGAATATCTTATTGATCATTGATTTTGTTAATGAATTTGCAACATTATTCAAATATCAATTTTGTTAATGTATCTACAACATTCTTCAAAGTGTCCACCTTCACTAGTAGCATCTTCTTTCCTTCAATAATATTTCTCACAAAGTGATATTGAACATCAATATGATTGTCTTAGAATGATACATTGGGTTTTTTGCTAGGGAGATTACACTTTTATTATCACAGTTTGTCCGCACAACTTCTTATACCAACCCAATACGTGAACACATTCTCTATAACCATATTGCTTCCTTGCTTGCATGAGTGGTTAAAATGTATTTGAATTTTATAGTCAAGAGTTTCATTACAAACTATCTCTTGCACATCCAATTAATTGCTAGTCCAAATATTTTAAACACATATCCACTTGTAGATCTTCCACAATGTAGAGCTCCAACCCATTCTACATCAACAAATCCATGTATGTCAAACACTTTGTCTAATCCTCGATCTCATTGGTAACACAATCCATAGCTAGTAGTGCCACACAAATACCTGAAAAACCTCTTTACTGCTATCTAGTGCTCCTTCCTTGGTCTTGTCATGTACTACTCAATACTCTTATTGCATGTAGAATGCTCAATCTAGTACAAACCATTTCATACATAAAACTTCCAATTGCACTAGCATAAGGAACAAAAGATATGTCCTCTTCCTCTCTCTGTGTCTTGGGACATTAATTTGAAGATAATGTTACACCTATAGGAATCCAGATCCTTAGACGTTTACATATTAAACATCTACAATATTGTTTATATATACTTCTTTTGATTTAACTAGAGATTATTGCTTTTTCAATCTCTTTTAATTTCCATTCCCATAATGAAATTTGTAACACCAAGATCCTTTGGGTCAAATTTAGAGGATAATTGTTTTTTCACTTGGATGATTTCCCCATCGTTTCCAATCAACAACATATCATTTACACACAAGAAAAAAAATAACATGATAACCAACCAATTTGAAATACACATAGCAACGGGCCTTGCTCCTTGTGAAACCAAGTTTCAATATACAAGTATCAAATTTTTGAGACCACATCAAGTTGGTGGTTGCTTTAAACCATATAGGGATTTTTCTAGCCTTCATGCCAACTCTTTTTTTCCCTTCACCGAAAAGACTTATGGCTGCTTCATGTAGATGTATTCTTCTAGATATCCTTGTAGGAATGTTTTCTTTATGTCAATTTGTTCTACTTCAAAATCAAAAGAAAAAGCAACAGGTAAGAGAATTCTAATAGAAGTTAACTTGGAAACAAGGGAAAATATCTCACTAAAGTCAATTCCCTCTACTTGAAAATAACCTTTATCTACTAATCAAACTTTGTATTTCTCAACTCCACCTTTTGCATTCAAATTCTTCTTAAACACCTATTTTCTCCCAATGGACTTTTTCCAACCAAAAAATCCACTAGATCCCAAGCCTCATTTTTGTCCAAGGCTACCATTTCTTCTGCCATTGCCTTTTTCCAGAATTTTCCATCCTCTGAATTCACTACCTTCTTGATAGTTCTAGGATCATAATTAGTAATAAACAAAGTAAAATTCAAACATAAATAAGGTGGAGTATACATTTCTGACTACCTTCTTTTCCTTGAACATATATCCTCAATACCAGAGTATGCGATTCTTCTTTTTTATTTTTCTATAAAGTTTGATTCATCATCCTTCAATTCAAATTCTATCTTCTCTACTTCTTTCTCCCTTGGTAGGACTTCCTATTTAACAACATCTTTGATTTATCTAAATACAACATCTCAATTGAACACAACCTTCTTAGTTTTTAGGTTCCAAAGTTGATAACATTTCACACTATCTTTATATCCAATAAAGGTACACTTTTTAACATTCTTATCTAGATTATTCCTATTCTCCTTTGGAATGTGAACATAAACATTGTAGCCAAATACCTCAAGATGTTTATGATAAGGTTTATTACCACTTTGTACACTATGTATAGTTTTGTCATCCAACAGTGATGAGGGTGATATATTTACAACATAACATGCAATGTCCCCTACCTCTTACTAGAATTCTCGTCTTAATGCGACAACACTAAGTATGCTCCTTTCTTTCTCTATCAATGTTCCACTCTTCCATTCTACAACTCCATTCAACAAAGGTGTGTATGGATTAGTCCTTTTCCTTTCTATACCACACTTCTTACACAATTCCATGAATTTATTTCCTGCAGAATTATCCACTATTATTTGCCCTCAACACCCTAATTTTCTTCTCCATCTAATTTTCTCAAGAGCCTTAAATTTTTTTGAGTTTGTTAAAGACTTCATATTTATTCTAGAGGAAATAAATTCATGTATTGCTAAATAAGTAATTGATAAATGAGACACAGTACACAAATTTACCTAGTGATGGAGCAAATAGAGGTCCAAACACACCATTGTGCATCAATTGTAATATTCCTTCTTCCCTTGTAGAATTGAAGAAGAATTTTACCTGATTATGCTTTCCATATAAACAATGTTCATAGAAATTAAAATCCAAAGAGAAATTAGACATACCTTCAACCATACCATTGCCATGTAGTACTCGAATGCCTTTCTCTTTGATATGTCACAATATTTAATGCCACAACATAGTCTTTTTTCCAGCAACTGTAGGAACTATTGAACCCATCACTAATAGTGCATCCAAATAGCTTATATATAGTTCCAATCCAAATTCCTCCTGACAATTCCATTTCTCCTCAAACCATCTTGCAAATAATTTTTCCAAACATTATCTTTACACTTTCATTGCTCATTTTGCTTATAGAAATCATATTTTTGGCCAATCTTGGGATGTGTATTCTGATTCTTCCACTCGAGCTTCAACTTAAATTTTCTTCATCCCATGATTTGAACTTTTGAGCCAATGTTTAGGAAAACATCACCATCATCATATCTTTCATACTCACAAAATCACTCTCTATGAGGAGTCATATGAAAATATGCCTCTAAGTCGACAAACCATGCCCCATGTTCTACATTTGTATTTGAAGAAACCAAGTACACACCCCCCCCCCCCTTCCTTTAAGGAGGGTTTTGTTTTTGAAGGGGTTAGTGCTTGAGATTTCACCTCAGGCTGAGATAGACAAACTCTCAAGGCTACATCAAACCATTTCACCTCGTAGCTAGCCCTACGAGGTATGAGAAGGCTCTCTCGGGTCAGATTCGGTAGATCTTTCAATAGGATGAGCTGACCCAATTAGGAATAAAGATCTTAGGCTAGTAAATTGATATAGGAAGGTTTGCTTGGGGTTTTTAATTAAATGACGGGGCTTTTCTGGGCTGCATGGGCAAAATCACAGCTTGAACAGAGAAATATAATGACTACACAGATTATTAACTGAGGCAAGGTAGGTAAGCAATTTAACACCAAATCTAGATTTAATATGGGATGGCAAGACTGGTGAGGAGCTAAGGAGGGCAAATAATACTTTGAATCCTCCTTAAACAGGAGAAAACATTGAATATGAGCAAATTTATAGGAGGAGCATACAATACTATGAATTCCTACCCAAACACTTCATTTGCTCCATTAGATATGATCATGAGGTGAACGAAACATGACAGTTTAACAGTTTACATATGAGACAAAGGGAAAACCTATGCTAAATCAACATACCACATGAATCTCAGCAAACAGAGCTGTGAAATTCCATTAAATTCTCTGTCAAAGACTGTACAAGAAAGCTCTGCTACGCTCCAGCACTCAGAAAATCTCCCCTCACTCTTTAACTCATTACAAATGAATTTGTTTTATAATAAATACAATGCTGCCCAAAACAGAGGCGCTGTTTTTTTAACTAACATCACAAGAATGTTTCCTTTTTTAAATATATGAAACAAAACACAGCTGGGGGAAAACCAATTGACCCCAAGACCTGGCATTTGTTTTTATCATTATTAACAAAATAAACTAAAAACAAAACCATCAGCGCTTCCTGAAGAGAGAATGGCGCTCCTTCCACTGAAATCTGTTGATGATTTGGCTAATTTCGAGGCAAATCTAGTGAATAGGTGGCATTACAGGTGTCCCTCCCTTTGCTAAAAATAAACATAGGCAATCGCTCCTCGTTTTCTGCTGTGAAGCGTTTGGATTCATCTCCAAACAATTATACCCGCTTTGAATGTGTAGCATCAACCTGCCTTTTGATTTCCGAGGTCTTAAAATAGGAAATTAGTTCCTATTTTTGTGTTTGCGGTTGATGTCTTTGTGGCGTGAAAGATCTTTTTGATTCTTATCAACGCTCAATTTGTTGAGAGTGAGTGTCCCGGTTTTATCACTGCAAAAAATTTTCATGGCAGTCATTTCCTCTATGGCAGTCATTCTCTTTGTAATAGCCCCCTGCAATGTTCTCATTTACATTTGTATTTTTTGATGATTTGGACTGAAATCCTTTTCTAGCACGTGATGACTGCTTACTTTTTGCTCCTGTCATGTGTGACTCAAATCTGAGATCAATAATTTCAATGGTGCCATCACCTCTTGCTGGAGCAACAACCTGGGTATTTTTACCATCCATATTTTCTTCTGGAACCACCAAAGCATGAACAAAAAGGAGGATTACAAATTTGATTTGTACTTGAGGCATTTTCTGCATTTTCTGTGGTGGGAACTGCAGCATCTATAACCATTTGTTGCCTTCCTCTTGAAAAGTCCCATGCTACAATTTTTGAATCTAATCCCCCAGAGATAACTTCCCATGGCCGCCAAGGATGAAACTGCACAAAGCTGCAAATATTTGTGTGTACGGATCTGAGTGTTTTGTAAAGGTAATGTTGACGAATGTCAATAATCTGTCATGAAAACTTTACTTCTCCACTGTCATCTGCAGCCGCAAGAAAAGATGATTTAAGGTTCATAATAATCTAATTTATGCCCTTTGTATTGAATGTGTACTTTTGCAATTGTCCACTGGAAGGTGCCATGCGCACATCCAAGCAAGTAACTGTGTTTGCATATGTTGCATACAAAATATCATCATTTCCTGGACTGAAGCAAACAGAAGCAACTGGTTCCTTGCCAAGATCCATGACAGATGCATTTTCTTTGCAACGCAAATCAAACCAGTAGACACTCCCATCCGCTTTCTCAAACACATAGTAAAAATAACTTGATGAATTTGAGAGTAACACAAAACAGACCCAAATTCAACTGTCATAGCCATGTGCCGCATGCTTCTTGGAAAAATCTATCATTCCACGGATTTTGATATGAGCCTGTATGTCTAGAAATCATAGGCTTTTTGCTATTTATGATCAATTGCTGAGTGTAATTTAATGGCTCAAACATTCATAGCTAACGAAAGTGACTCTGGACAACCAATGCCAGAAACACACAATACAACTATATTGTGCACTACGTTCAGAGGAATCACTGAAGCTTTCACACTATAATCTGAAGAAATGGCACGTGACCATTTTGCTACCAAAATAGGGATTTCCTCCTCAAGTAAACATTCCAACATTGCCATGATATATTGATATTTTTCTTTTGATATCAAATCTGTATGATGCAAAACTATTATATCTACCTGTCTCAATGCAATCAAATGTTCCCTCAATGGCCCACGTGGTATCAACCTTCTATTGCCCCAAAGGGTTATACAATTTACCATTACAATCTCCATGTCCCTGAACAAGCTCCAATGGTAATAAAGAGAATAGCAGTCATCATGTTGTGTTTATTCAGCCAGCTTATTCATTGCTCCATTATGTTTGCTGCAGTCTAAACACGTCATTTTTTAAAGTTGAACAATAGACTATTTCTCTTCTGTTGGTTCTGAGAGCGATTAGACCTGCATGCCATCATCTAGAATTACAATTCCAATTCCATCCCCAATTTTGTTAATAGTCACCTTGGATTCTTTAAACTGGAAATTATGTTCTGCCCAGTCTCCTCTGCTACGAAATTCCATCACACCATGTCTCTGAAAAACAATGCAGCAATGCTCGACCTTGATATCTTTCACGAAAGATGGTTGAGACACAACCCACTCCATGAACACAATAACTCCAGGCAATAGAAAATTCAGTGATTTTTTCTCAGATTGCGCAGCCTTTTTAACTAGTATTGATGCAACAAAGCAACAAAATCTCAATAAAGTGGTTGCAAATGAGGTTTCTGAGGTAGTGGCAACATTCTGAACTTGGGTATGTGAATCATGGATAAGAAAGATGACAACAACTATAATTTCAAGCATGGGTATATTGCTGACAGTGCTGCCTCCCCCTGAGTATAATCTCTTGGGTAGAAATATCATTTCCAGCTCTTCGATGTGATGGTTGAACAAATCTTGCAGCGCATTCTCTGATTTAGATACTGCATATTCCAGTTTTTCAAGGCTGGATTTTGTAAAAACAGCCCCAAGAAGTTCAAGGAAATGAACTTGGAAACATTCCCATATCTCCTTGATAGCCATAGCATATGATTCTTCTCCTAAAGTTGATTGCAAAATATTTTTATGGCGGGCCAAATGAGGCAAACTTCTATAAATTAAATGTTCTTGCTCAGCAGCAGCAATAAGAAATGGTAGTTGTCCTGAGCCTTCCACTAGAAGAGAAACCTTACAAACATGTGGTCTTTTCTTCTCAAGCAAAAGAATACTGTTTTACCGTTTTCAAGCCGCTCACAAACAACACAATGATATAGAATGTTTTCTGTGCCTTGCACATTTTCCTCTTTTCGATGGGATGAGTCAACCTCTGGCGATTCCTGATGAAGGAGGGTCACACTACTTATTTTGTAGGCAGGGGCTTACAATATGTCTGAATTATTCTTTTCAAGGTTCCTCTTTATTGTCTCCATTTGCAAGTGTTGCATCTTTATAACCATCCGTGTACCATCTTTCGAAATACCACCATGAACTTGTGCAATTGATACTGCTGCAATTGGTATTTTCTCCACATAACTTGTTGCCTCTGATTGCTAACGATATTCTGAATTGTGCTTGTGCAGATAGGAGCTTTGAAGTCGCTGCCAGTTGAAGAGCTGGAGCATGAATTACATAATCTAAAACCACACATTAATTATTTCTTCTTCAAAACAGGGTTTTGAAGAAGAATCAATCTCTGACATGAGACGGAGTCTAACAGAAGGAGCATCATCAAATCCCTTCCCTTTCTCAATGATTTTGGATCTACAATATTTCTAGTAATTCCCTTGTTTCCCACATCTCCATCATACCTTCACAAATTTTCCTAGAGATTTAGATCTTCCTCTATATTTAGATCTACCACTTTCGGAATTGTTTTATTTCTATTCTAGGAGTGTCCTCTCACAAACAAGGCATTTGTTTTATGAATTTTCATGTTTTTCCATCTCATCTCCTTTGATAACAAGGATGAAACTATTTCATTGAAACTTAAAGTAGTTTCATTACTACTTATGGAAACAACCAAATTGCCCCACGAGTTTGGTAAAAAACAAAAATCTTCCATTTTGAGCTTCTATAGCTCAAAACTCTACCCATTGAATCTGTCAATCTTTATATTTGAACTTCTCACCATTTCCTTTCACCACAAGAATCGATTCCATAAATTTCAAACTAGAACTGGGTTTACCATAGGATTCATCCAAATTATTTAGTGAAAAAAGCATCATCTTCAAGCCAAAACTACTTTGATACTAAATGTGGGTTTTAACCTTGTACAACAAATTGTTGCAAACATATTTTTAGTAAAACAAAAAAGATGCAATGGTGCACATAGACATTAACACAAATAGTTTACCTTGTAAACCCAAATTGGGAAATCCAAAAGTATTTTTTAGTATCTCTCTTCTTTCTAATATTACGATACAATATGTATATCCAATGACATCTATAAACCACCAATCTATATACCCTTTTTAGAATACAATTGTAGGTCCTTAACCAGAATTATTAAACCATGGGCTAAACCACCATGTACTACAAAATCATTAAAAACACAAATCATGTGTTAAAAAATGCCAAAAATGGATGCAAAAAATTCCCGAAAAACTACTCTTCATGTTATTATTTTGTTGTAGTATAATGATACTGATTTTTGAACTTTTTTCCCAAAACCTGAAGACATGATTCTCGGTGAGATTGTATACCATCATTTAAATTGCGTGACATGGTAATGAACAAGTTAATCTTCTCCAATAAGGATGAGTTAGTCTCATATAATCATGGAAACAAATAAGGAAATATTGTATGGTCATGGTAATGTATAAGGTAGTATCATCCATCCATGGCAGTGGATGAAGATCTAACACATTTATTGATTTCATTGGATAAATTTGACTTGTCAATTTCTTTGGTTGGCCAAATATAACTTAGTGGCTAACTTGGTTCTTCAAGCATGTATCATGCATGCTTGCCTTGGGAAACCCCAAATTTTGGTGACAAATGAGGCCCTCTGAACTTCTATACTTGCCTTTTGATCATGTCCACTACATAATTACAACAGGCACTGAGTTTTGGCAACAAACAAGGTAAGGGAACACAATTTTATGTGCATTTTTATGTTGGTTGATTAAGTCTATCTCATATACTACCTTTGTTCCATTAAGCACATATTTATGTGCATATTTTCCTCGTAATTAAAATCGTCAAAGCAAGTGTGCAAAATATATGTGATATACTAGGGTGCTTAATGATTCAAGCATGACCTAAAAATGTAATAAAATAGACTAATGACCTTATCCATCACCAAAACTTAGGGCTTATGAAGGTAAGCATGGAGGAACTATGATCAATTGGAAAATGTATTAAAGGAGTTCTCTCACCTCATTTGTCACTTAAGTTTAGGGTTCTCTAGGGAAAGCATGCAATGAGATTCTTGCTAAGTAAGGTAATGGATGGCCAAGGTAAGGTAAATCAATCTGTGAGGAATATGGGATAAAGTGAAGGAGGTTTTTGTTTTGATGTAATGATAAGTATTTTGATTGGTATATAATGGGAGAAGGACAATCCCCTAAATTTATTTATGAATGAAAGGGATTATTGATACCCAAGAGCACCTCCTACATTGATCTAATGAGGCATACAAATCTGTTAATTCTGGTTGACATAATCTATGCTTAGGACAGTTACCTTGATATTCCATATTAGCTCATTTATCAATCCATTTCATTTTATTAGCAATCACATGAATCATAATCCTAAGGATGATAACTCAAGAAAGAACATAGATGATAAATGCAGAGAACAAGACAAGACAAGAGAACACAAAAATATGGCTCAAGCCAAGGAAAAACCCCAAGATGGGGAAACCCTTGAACAAATCTTCTTATTATTAATATCAAATTTTCAGCAGAGAGAGTACAATAGTTCAAGGTCAAAATCGACTTGCTAATTTGAAGATTCAATATCACTGCCCTTAGATAAATGGCTAGCCCAAAAATGAAATTATGGAGTAGACAAGTTGTGTCCTCTTAGGCTCATGTCATATTGCTATAAAGGCTTTTTGTTTCTGAAGTTCAGGTTAGGGTTTGATGACAAGCTACTACAACCTTCTTCCACTTCTCATAGAACCCTTCCTTGACTGCAGCTTCCATCCAAGTTAATCTGATCATATTCTTTTGTTGTCTTGGGTTATTTCCATCCTTCTAATATACTTCACAACCTTCTAGTTTCAAGGGAATTTGGTCTACGACCCTTCCTGCAGTCATAAATAGTCACATGACCTCCTGATCTAAGGGAGATAAGGCTTGTGGTCCACCTGAAAGTGCTCCTGTTGAATGTGACCTACTTCTAAGAGAAAGAATCCACATCAAACAATCCCAAAACATCACCAAAAATGGCTTCAATAGATGTGGCCTATTCTCTGCACAAACTCAGACCTTCAGAGACATCAACAAGGCAAAAACATATACCCAAACATACTTGACCTCCTCCTCTTGAGCTCGGCTACTTTAGATGCATTTCCATGGGAATAATTAACTCTTTGGATGATTCAAATGAGGTTGGAGGACACCTATATTTATACAAATTGTTGAGTGTCAATAGACATGACGTTTGGGCTTCATGAGCCTACATGGAGGAGAGACCGACCTTGATAATTTACATGAGAGAGGACATAAATTCAAAAATCCATTTCTCCTTATTAAAATTTGATGATCTTTAAGTCAATTTTGGTCCTCTCGAAAAAAGGAATCCAATGCCATAATTATCTTCTTCAAAAGACCCGCCCAAAGTGGAGTTTGGCCCTAGTTCCAATTTTAACAAAATACTATGAAGAAATAAGAAGGGTATAATGATTTCTTACACAAATATTAAAAATGAAGTGGATACATTCACTTAAAAAAAATGAAAATCGCTAATTAGATCACCAAAATGTAATGTTGGAGTCTTGAAATAAAATTATAATCATATAGTTTAAAATAGGGAATCACTTTTATAGATAAATTAATGAATAAGATGCAAAATAAACCCTTAGTTTTTACATTTCATTTGTTTAGAAAATTCATTGGTGTCTACAACATTTTAGTTGAGGAGTTTAAACTAAAGATATATCATCAAAGTTTATCTTTATCTAGAGTGACTTGAATGCTAGGTTGCAATGGTTATCATACTTGTTAATGAGCATGCTTTCATATCTCATACATCAGAAGGATGGCTAGCCAAGTGGAAGATGCACCAAGTAACTAATCCTTTATCTTTTTGGTGTTCTCTTAAAAGTAGATATAAAGATCAAATTTTGAGCTTGAAATTAAGGGGAAAATAGTATTGGGAGGTTCCATAAGAGAATTTTCCATGCCTAACAAAGGGAATGTTTGTGAGTTGATCTTGAATAAAGCCTATCATTGATTATGTTTCCACTCATCTAAGGGTTAAGAATATATATTCACATTTTAGGTCCAACCTTTTTTTGGATAGGAATGAGGAGGGGTGTAGTTCATTATGTGGCTAGATATTTGGAATGCTTATAAACATTGTCACGTTGAAGGGTTGTTGCTACAACCCCACGATATTATAGACTCTAATGGGAGGTTGTATCAATGAAATCAATGGTATAAATTTCAATGACCTCAAGGAAAAATAATGCAATTTTAGTAGTCATTGATAAATTGACCACAAATGCATAGTTCACATATTGTAAAACCACTTACAAGGCACTTGCGGTGAAGGTGTCCATAAAGGAAGTAATGAGACTTCATGGAAAGGCACTAAATGTGGTGTAAGTGTCATAAAGGAAGTAGTGAGACTTCATGGAAATCCAAAGAAAATCATTTCATATCATTATTAGTTTTGATATGTAGATTTTGGAGGATGTTAAGCATACATGGGCACTCAACAATATTGAAAAAAAAACATATAAGTAAACTATTCTATGAAAGAAAATGATAAAAAGTGTAAAGCATAAGGAAAACACTAATCTATGAAAACAAAATGAATTTCCACTAAGCTACATCCTATACTAACTATATAAACACACCAAAAGTCAAGTGAAATCATATTTCCAATATAGCCATTGAAGGAGATTAATACCTTTGAAAATATTCTAGAAACATGT
Source organism: Pinus taeda (assembly GCA_000404065.3). Lineage (NCBI taxonomy): Eukaryota > Viridiplantae > Streptophyta > Pinopsida > Pinales > Pinaceae > Pinus > Pinus taeda. The sequence continues at coordinate 658,315 of APFE031409388.1, read as the reverse complement.
AGGTAAGTGAGACTAGCATATTGTGAAACATAGGAGGATTGGGAGATTGAATCTTAGTATTTTTCATTCAAGACTAAAAGTAAGATATTATTTTGTGAAGGAATTTGAGAAAACTAATATTTCATCCAACATTTAATGATATCTTAGTTTGCATTACCATAACATTTGAAAGTATGGAGTTAGGAGATAATTCAAATTACTTGATAATCATGTTTCCTCAATTATTTTGATTATTGATAATTAAGGAATTACTTATTTTGACTACCTCTACTTTAAGTTATCCTTTCTTTTTTTGTTATTAATTATGGATCAATCTTTTCAAAATTTTCAATTATTCTTCTTTATAATTTAATCGCCATTGAAACTCATATATTGAATTCCTTTAATATTCATATCTTGAAATGGAGATTCAACTATATCATGTCCATGCATTTCTAGATAAAACATATTCTTAATGAGTAATAGGAAAGTATTTTCCTCTTCTCCTCCTTTGTACATAATATTTCCCATTGTATGTGGATGGTTTACCCCATGACACCATTAGCTACAAAAGGGTCAACATCCCATGAATAATAATAAATCGTAAGGCAAAAAAAATTGGAATCCTATAAGTCATCAATATTCAAGAGAACTTTGAAGTCTGATAATGCATCAATATTTGAGAGAGGGGCCTCTAACAAATCCATAAAACATTCTTCCTCTATACAAAAAATCTCATGGGATTGTACATTGTATTCTTCATCTTCCAATTGAAGGAAATGTTCATCTTCTACAATATATTCCATTAATATGTTATATTCCTTATGATTAATCTTGATAAGGCCTATTTAATAAACTATTGCATATTATGTTATCAATTATTTCTTGTGAGAACACAACATTGACTAAATATTCCATCGCAGTTATCATAGAGTATAATGAGTTTTCCTTGTATTGAATATCATCAACGAGATTCTATGCTGCTGTAAGGCTAAAGAATTATTTGCGAGTGATTTGAATGGGAAAATTAGTTTTGCTGTGCTAAATTCCTCTTCAAAATATGTAAAATTTCTTAAGGATTCATGAGGTTAATTTGCAAATTTAAAATTGAGATTTAGAGTGTTTTTATATAAATTTCATGTAGAGATTAACATAAACAAATGTCTGAAAAACAACATATAACAAACATGAACATCACCAAAATAGTATCACAACAACACATGATGAAGGAGTTCAACCCACCTGTGCTACGTCTCCTTGGTCTAACTTCAAATAGCTTACCCCTCTCTATTATGCTCAAAAGTGTGCATACATTAACTTACAATGCTTAGATAGCTCTGAAACTTGTTCCAATGGCTCCAGAATACCCAAAAATGCTTGTCTAGCCTCTTCTGCTCATGCTTTGGTAAAAAACTCACCAAGTTATGATTTCCCTGAGTTTGGATGTTATTCGTTCTACAAACTCCCTAAATTATGGCATCTAACCCACAATTTCACCCGGATTTCTGCTAACTGGGCGTCATTTCTGCCGATTTTAGGGTGAATTTGTTGGATGCCTTAAATGGCCTATAAGGCCTTAAATCCGAAATTTTTGGGCCACATGGGGGCCGCATGCCCAGGGCTAAGGCCAATGGCATGCCCCTGCCAGACGGGCCCCCACTCCACTCCACTAGTGGTCCTCTGGATGGCAATTACAAGGGCTATCCCTTTCCCCGGAATGAGCAACATATCAAATTTAAATAAACGTCGACACCATAGTATGTTAAGAACTATTCGGATGACGTGTTGGTAGGAGGCTTGGATTGTCGCTTGGAGGTCACGAATTCGATCCCCGCTGCTACTGCCTGAACCTTAAGTGAATTTTTGGTGGCCCTCGGGCTACCACATGGCAGCCCCTGGCTTGGCCACATGGTAGCTTGTGGTTGGCCACCACCCATCCAATATAATTTTGCTAAGTGCACCCAATGAAAAACTACCACTTGGCATCACATGATTCACTGAAGGATCTCGTTGACCAGTTAACCCTGCCATGTCAGCATCCATATTCAGTGCCACTTCAACAATACAGACTGTTGACTGGGCTGTCACATTTTGCAAAAAAAAATTCTGTTTGGGAAAGCGAACATAACATGATTCTGGGAGAATACGGTGTTCGTTTCATGCGAAACGAGTTGTGTCAGATTCAAGACGAGGAGCCCTACGCATCGTTCAGGTTCCACATCGATATGACAAGTTTGAAGTTTGAGCTTTTTTTTTGGCACCTATTCATTCCTCCCCACTGGAAGCCTTTTGGACTCCATAATATCACTTGAAGTTGTCCAGCAGGTGAGGGTACAGTTCCCTCACATTTCCAATCTTGATCCATTTGGCTTTTGAAGGATTTGTTCTTTAAGCCCCACACGAAGGTAATCCACATTCCATCATTTTGAATACCTTTTTCTTCTATAAAGAATGGTTTCTTATTATTTTTCATCAAGGTATTCATCTTCAATGGAAGGAATTTGAACGTTCTCTCCCTGATCTTCAATCAAGGGAGACTCATATAACCTTAATTTCTCAACAATATAAATTTGCATATATGAAGGAAAATCCAACCTAAAGGCATTGCCACCAATCTTTTCCAGAATTATGAATGGACCATATCTAATTGGTTTCAGCTTTTTACCTTCTCCTTGGAGCCTCTTTTTGCTAATGTGAAGCCAAACTTCATCACTGACTTGGAACTTGTGATCTACACGATGCTTTTTGTGCCTTGTTTTATACTTTCCTTTTCTCTTTTCAAGTTGATCTTGCATTGTTTGATGCACCATTTAGAGTCGTTCAATGAAATTTTTGGCTTTGTCCATGTTACCATCAATAGAAACATCCTTCTTCCCAAGATGATACAACACATTATGATGCAAATGGTAAACAAATTCCTCTACTTGATTCCTTTGACTCAAGCTTGAATGTACATCTTGAAAGTATGTATTTTGTTGATCATAACTTTCATGAAAAGCAAAATGATGCTTGAGCAAATTAGTTACACAAATAATAGGCCTAGAAATCATATCAACAAACTTGTCTCTTATACCTTTCTTATTCCTTTTGACCAAGTGGAATAGTAGAATAAAACCCATCCAATGAAAGTGTCTTTATCGCTGCAACTTAATCGTTGCACCATTGAAATTTTTTTAATGAAATGAAATGGACTTACCATGTTGCATTAGGACTGTGCCCATGGAATCGTCTCATACATCAACCTTAAAGTGAAATGAATTTTTTAAGTCTAGAAGAGCAAGTATAAGGGTGAATTGATCTTTTGTCTCAAAGCATCAAATGCCTCTTGTTGTTTGCCTCCCCACTAGAAGACCTTTTGCACAACTGCCAATGAATGCAAATGAGCTACAATAGAAGAAAAATTAACAAAAAAAAATTTACAACATTGGGAAGGTCCCAAAAAACCTCTTATCCAGATGAATATCTTGAGCGTTGACCAATTCATAATGGCATCAATCTTAGAGAGGTCTAAGTTCAGCTCACCTTCTCCAATATTATGGCCCAAGTACATCAAATAAGATTTACCCAACTCATACTTTGACATCTTCAATAACAAATGTCCTTGACTTGCGACATCAAGTACTATTCTGTCATACATAACATGTTCATAATGAAATTTCCTAAAAATGAAATTGTCATCTAAGTAGACTATCATGTCTAGAAATGGCTTCAATACATATTTATTCATATGCATGAAAATAGTATGAGAATGGAAAAGACCAAAAAGCATAACAAGTCATTCAAACAAACCATGCTTGGTTTCGAATGTCATCTTCCATATGTGTTCTTCAACAACTCTACTTTGATGATAGCCACTCCTTGAGTCCCATTTAATGAAATCCTTTCCATTCTTCTTGGGCACCAAAACAATAGGTGCACCACATGGTGAAGAAGATGGTCAGATGATCCTTTTGTTCAACAACCCTTGGATTTTCTTTGTTATTTCTACACTATCCCTTCTTGACATCTGGTGCATGTCAATGTTAGAAAGAAGACACATTTGCTACAATGGTATTGCATGTTGGATTCTCCTCTTGGGAGGAAATCCCTTTGCTTTCTAAAACACCTCATCATCATGGTTAACTACATCAACCAAATCAGTTTTCAATTTTTAATTACAACCATCAAACACTTCATAATCAACTTCAATCTTGGGTTTGATAATTAGAAGCACAAAATTCTTTCTATAATTCAATAGTCTTTTCATTTTCCCTACATTAACTAATGAAAGATTTAGTTTCTTGCAACGAGCTCTCACAATATACTCCACACCATATTTGAACAAGTGGTACTTGTTTTCATGACGATAGAAGATTGCTTTTCTATCATAGAGTTAAGAACTACCCAAAACAATTCCTGAAATATCAAGTGGTATAACATCTAATTCAACTTCATCAATGAAGTTTGTTGTGATTTCAAACCAAAGAATACATTTTCTTGTAACATGTAAATTTGTGTCCTTGCATATCCAACCCAATGGATATGGCTTAGGATGTAGAATGATTTCAAGATTAAGTTTCTTGACTAAGTCTTCAAATATCAAGTTAGCTTGAGACCCACTATCAAATAGTGTGTCGATTTTTGTATGTTTTGAGATTACCCTCACATGAAACAATTTAGTCCTTGTTTCTTCATATGGAGTGCTAGTGTGACAATTTGATATACTAGTGCTAGGAATGGATTCTTTTCCTCTTATACCCATGGATTTAATTTTAGTTTCATTACCTGAACCAGATCCCAAATCCTCTTGAATGATTGCAATTGTCTTTTGCTTTCCTTTGTTTTTGAGTTTCTTAAGCCTCATCTCAGGATGAAGCTTCCAACAATGAATTTCATCATGACTCTCTTTGGAACAATGTTTGCATGTTAATTTCTCTCCTTCCTTGTTAATGGATGCATTTTATTTTCTTTGAAACCCTTTTCTTTTCCTTTACCCTTAAATGTCTTTTTAATACCCTCTTTTGGAGTATTTTCCCCTCTTGCCTCAAGATGAGTGGCTTGCACACACACCCCATCTAGATTATTGGGATTGAACTTAAGGATAGTATGCCTAAGGTAACTATGTAAACCCCCTATATAATTCAGCAACATGTCTTGTGATTGTAAATCTACACCTAACATTAGAGACCTTCTTCTAAATTCTTGGGTGTAATCTTGCACATTTTGAACTTTAAGTTATCTAAATTTCTGCCAATTCATGATAGATTTCTGCATATATGCTATTGGGTAAAATTGTCTTTTAATTGCAACAATGAAATCAGGCCAAGAAATTGAGATCTTACCATGTTTTTCTTTATGTCTTCTTGTGTCTTGGATTCTCACCATACTAGTGTTGCACCCTCTAGCCTCAAGGAAGCTAGCTGAACATTTATGTCATATTCTTGAAGGTTTTGAATTCTGCGATATACCTCCAACTAACAAACTGAATTGTCAAGCTTCTCTGCATTCACTTCACCACTATACATGGGTAGTTAAAATTTAACATCAAGTTTTAATAGGGGTGTTTTACCAGATCCTTTTGAGGTAAGTTGACGAGTATGAGTAAGGGTTGTATTAGTGGAAGAGGGTGACTTTGCATATGAAGATGAAGATGAAGATGATAGTGGAGAGGGTGGAGGTTTACCTCCATTTACATTACCTCCTCCTCCTGAAGAACTTTCTCCTTTTAAAGGCTTGGAGCTTTCACCCTGTAGTCTGGTATTCCTCTCTTCTAGAGTACTTTCATCATCTCTGTTATGTCAAATAAAGCCTTCCTAAAAACCTTCTCATCCTCTGTCATATTTGTAGGCTCTCCCTCATGTGACATGCTTACTGAAGCCTCAGCTGCAACTTGAGGTAGAAATGGTGGTGGAGATTGTGGCAACCTTGCACTCCTTCTCCTTGGCCCAACTTCAAGACTTTCAACCATATTCCATTATCCTCCCTTGAGATTCAACCTTGTAAGCATCACATTCACTTGCAAATAGTTAAATCCTTCTTCCACAAATAAAACCAAGAGCTCTGATACCAAACTTCATTTGAATATAAAAATTAGTTTTGTTGTGCTAAATTCCTCTTCAGAATATGTAAAAGTGCTTAAGGATCAATGAGGTTAATTTTCAAGTTTAAACATGAGTTTTGAGTGTTTTTATGTAAATTTAATGTACAAATTAACATAAACAAATGATTGAACAACATCATATAATAGACATGAACATCACCAAAACGGTATCACAACAACACATGATGAAGGAGTTCACCCCGCGTGGGATACATCTCTTTGTTCCAACTTCCAATGGCTTGGCCCTATCTATTATGCTCAAAAGTGTGAATACATCAATTTACAATGCTCAGATAGCTCTAAAACCTATTCCAATGGCTCCAGAATGCCCAAAAATGCTTGTATAGCCTCTTTTTGTTCCTAATCTGGTAAAAAACTCATGAAGCTATGATTTCCCCAAGTTTTGTTGCTATTCGCTTTAGAAACTTCCCAAATTCTGACACCTAACTCACAATTTGGACCAAATTTTCGCTAACTGGGCGCCATTTCCACCGATTTCAGGGTGAATTTTTCGAATGCCTTAAATGTCCTATAAGACCTTAAATCCGCAATTTTTGGGCCACATGGGGACCACGTGCCCGGGGATAAGGCCAACGGCCTGCCCCCATAGGTCGGGCCCCCACTCCACTCCACTGGTGGTCCCCTGGGTAGCGCATCCACCCAGAATGTGCACCATATCAAATTTAAATAAACGCCAACACCATAGTATGTTAACAACTATTCAGATGGTGTGTTGGTAGGAGGCTTGGCTTGTCGCTTGGAGGTCACGGGTTTGAGCCCAGCCATTGTTACCCATACCTTAAATGAATTTTTGGTGGCCCTCGCACTGCCATGTGTTGGCCCCTGCTGGGCCATGTGGCAACTTGTGGTTGGCCACCACCCATCCAATAGAATTCTACCAAATGCAGCCAATGACAAACTTCCACTTGGAATCACATGATTCGCCGAAGGAGCCCGTTGACTAGTTAACCCTACCATGTCAGCGTACACATTCAGTGCCGCATCAACAATACGGACTGCTAATTGGGCTATCACATTTTGCAAAAATTCACCTGTTTGCCAAAGCGAACAGAACATGATTATGGGAGCATACGGTGTTCATTTGGGGTGAAATAAGTTGCACCAGATTCAGGATGACGAGCACTACACGGTGGTTCAGGTTCTACATCGATTCGATAACTTTCAATTTTGAGCTATTTTTTTTTAGCACTTGATCAGCAAGTCCCCTTGAACTTGTTGTGTTCCTCCTTATGTTAACACATCGTGGAGAGCTTCCAAGTGGCATTTGCAAATATCTTATGATGGAGGCTTACGATTTTTCCAAAATCAATAATATGTCTACTAAAACCTCATTTGAAATGTTGAATGGATTTATGATCTTCATTATGCATCTAATCCAAATCAAGATGCAATTCCCCTAATTGATAATAGCCATGAGTAGCTTCAAAAACTTCTTTGAGATGTTTCCAACCATGAATTTATTGAATTGATAAAACTCTATACTAGTCTCAAAATTTTCCTTCAAAATTGAAAGAAATAAATTGCATGCAACATCATCTTTAGAAATGTTCAAGAAGAAAAATATACTCTTATAGATTTGAGTATGTTGTAAATAAATTACGTTGCCTCCACCATTGTATTTTGGCCAATAATGCAATTACATTTCTTTCACCATTCAAGCTTTCAAGGTAATTGACCTCCCTTTTTGGGATTTCTTGTAATCGTCCTCGTAAAAACAAATAATAAAAGATTGAATCCACGTAAGCTATGTGGCCATGTAACACAAAAATGTTGGCAGAGGTGAATGATCATAATAAAATTATTAGGTTTATTAATGAAAGGGCTCATTTATACCTTTCCCGATTAAAATGGAAATGCTTTCGTTATGACCAAACTATTGTATATAGGGTAACATGTTCTTTTTGTTCTCTCATATACATTAATCTAAACTAAAAAATGTAAATTAGAATGTCTAGACATGTAACCAGTAGTATGGGACAATAATATACCACTACCACTAGAAATGAAGTAGAATTAGACCATTAACCAAATTATAGGAAAATTATATGCAAAATTAGAGGATCGAAGTAATTGAGAATTGTCTTTCAATTAGAGGAAAATGGTCCACCAACTAAAGTATATGCAAATTATATGAAAAATTAAAGGATCAAAGTTATTGATAGGTTATATGCTTCATATATATTCTTAGCAAAAAAAAGATAAGTGAGAATAAACACTATTAATGAAAGAGAAGTGAACAAGTTAGAGAATCTTGAAATGATAGAATACTTCGCAGGTTAGAATAGGAAAGTGCACAAGTTAGAATGCTCAATTCCATAAGCATGAAGAGTGTAACATCTCCCACCCCTTTAACCATCTCAGATTGTTGGAGTGCTACTATTTTTACATGATCTCTAGTTTTGTTATGAAGACGGGTTTACAAGAACCTCTTTTCTTTGAAGTCTATGAATCCTAAAACTAATGCCACCATTTCATTCATCTCATTGAGAGCTTTCCAGAAATTTAAATATTAATTCAATATGAGGCTCGAGTAGAAAGTTACACTCCTTAGAAATTTAGTCCATTAAAGAGGCCATGTCATTAAGGGGAATCAATGTGGCACCCACATGGTCACACCTGACTGACATGGTTCCATGTCATTTCTATGTGGGGGTCCACATGGAATGCACATCATATCAGTATTAACACATTCTTTTAACATTTAGTTCTCTAGTATCGTGATTCTCGGCATTTCCTTCCCGTGGCCGATATTCTAACACTTCTCTGTGGTAGCACTTTCCCCAATACCATTTATCCAGGTGCCATGTTCTTTGGTACCATCTTCCCCAATATCAATTCCCTATCATCACTTTACTCAAGTCTCATGTTCCTTGGGCCAGTATTCTAACATTACCCTTCATGTATCACATTCCTTATTATTGTGTTTCCCTAGGGCAGTCGATATAAAACGTTGATTATACTCATTTCATTTCTTTAATTAAGTTTTAACTAAGATAATAATGTCTTAATAAATGGATTGTCAATTAATCCCATGCATACTTTTCACCATATTTTAAGTAGAAAGCATCTTATTTCAAAGACGATGGTAATTTCATTAATTAAATGAAACATATAATAAACTAACATCACTTCCCTTGTACAACTTACAATTTGATCAAACTTGTTCAAGTAGCTACGATTATCAATTAAATAAGCATAAACACATAGGTTCTCATGACTATACAAAAATATTTTTCCATCTATCAGATATTGCTACTCCTTTTAACAAGTTGAGCTACTATATTCAAAATCCATTGATGTCAACTAAGAGAGATAGTTTCTCATATCATTTATGAACATATTGTTGAACAACATAGTCGAAACATTCATTAAAAATTCATAGATACACAATATATCATACTAGTCACAAGCATAGCATTGAACATCACAGATCATTATTCAAATATGAAAATGTAATATACTTATATGTGTGTCTTAAATTGGGTGACAACTGAAAGAAGAAATCCCAATATCAACCCTACCATAGGCCAACTACATAGCAAATTTCTTACAGCTAACCAACCCGAGCTAGATCCAATGTTTAAGCAATTATTTCTCAAGGAATTCAAACCAAAGGGTTGGTTTAACCATAAAGTATGGATCCCACTATCAAGGTGGTTTATTAGTTATACCTACAACAAGAACCAATATGGTTTATCAACTTTTCTTAGCAGTAAGCACCATAGTGACCTATTTTTTCATCTGAGTTCATTCATAGGGATTCACCCAAAGTTCAGATGGGGTATTTCTTAGTCTCAAGAGTTGGAATCCATTGTATAGGTGGTTTAGTAACTATACATTAAGCACCATAGTAATATAGACTTCCATCGAGCCTCCCATTAATCCATACAGGCTAGACAATGCAATCTAGTGACCTCGCACACATTTTACAGGGGATTCACCCACTCTATATTCTATTGCCATTGCCCAACAACTCCCACATGCTCCAATAATCAATTGAACACACTTAAAAGGAATAAAAACCCTATCTAGGAGAAAACTCGAGTGGCCTTGATAAACAAGAGAGAGTTCAAAAGCCCAGAGTCTAAACAACAAGATTCCACCTCCAAAACCACACCAAATTTCTTAAGTCGTGCCTCCATATAATTATTTTCATTGTGCTTTTGTGCCTTTGAGAGACAACATGTTTGTGTCTTCGATGTGCTAGGGGAAAGGGCAATGTCTTTTCCTCCACTACCTCTAATCACATATCATAATTTGATCGTTAGTAAGTGGCTCACCTCCAATTGCATCTCATAAATTGACTATTAGTAAGTGGGTCGACTAGGTTTTCAACGATAGTTCATTAACTTCATCATTTAAGTTTAAGGTTAGTTTCGTGGTTGTCCAGTAAGAAAACTCCATGAGACATTGAGGTTCTGAGAGGTTGTCCTCTCCTTCAGTAGAAAATCATAAGGATCAAATTTAAATGTTTAAAATACATTGTATATACTAATTGTGGCTCTTGTTCCCGCACTATTATTATAGTTACATTACAAAAATTGGGAAAATGAGAGGGTTATCACAATCCCCACCCCCTTAAAGAAACACAATCCTAAGTGTTCTAAAATGAAAACAAAAACTAATCTTTGTAATTAATAACTCTTACATCATTCTAGACATTTAAAAAAATGGGTAGAGTTCTCTCTTTTGGTCTTCAAATTCCTAGGTAGTTTCACTGTGTCCAAAGTGCTTCCATTGCAACTTGAATTGCTCTATTACTTGATTTTAGAGCATGATATGTCTTTGGTATAGGATGCATAGTGGCTCAGGTTGGAATTATCCCTCTAATTCAAACTGTATAATAGACCAATCAATCACATGATTAGTGTCACATACATATTTTTTAAGAAAAATAAATATGAAATGCATCATGTTCTGTCACTATTGGTAGCAAGGCCAACCTATAGGCTACTAGTCCCACTCTTTTCAAAATCTGAAACAATCCACAAAATATAAGTGCTAATTTAGCACATGACCCCACTTTTATTTAGCTCTTCCTTGGTATTATATATATATATATATATTATATGCTCTCCCATTTGGAATTTCTAGTTGGCATGCATAATTATTTTTCCTATCCTGGGTTGCTTTCACGTTGTGCCTGACACTAATCAAATTTTTCTCCATTTCACTCAACATTTCATGTCCAAGTACCACCATGTTCTCTGGGGTATCCTGGTTAATTTTTTTACCATACAATGCCTCAAAAGGATTCATCTTTAGTGACTCTTGGTACTCATTGTTATATGCAAATTCAACTGTAGGAATTCTTCCCACCTCTTTGATTGATGCTTGACATACATCCTCAACATGTCTTCTAGGATTTTGTTTATCCTTTTAGTTTGAACATTTGTCTGAGGATGATAGGCTACATTAAAATTTAGTTGATTCCAAAGCTTGCAAACAATGCTTTCCAAAAATTTGAAGAACTTGGTATCCCAATCTGAAATGTTCTTCTTAGGTATTCAGTGCAATCTAAAAACTTATTTGATAAAAATATAAGCTATGTCAATAGATTTGTGGGCAGATTTAACAACTATAAAATGAGCTTCCTTCCTCAATTTGTCCATTAGCACCATAATGACATCATGTTGTTTGGATGTCTTCGAAAATATCGTGATGAAGTCCATAGATATGACTTCCCATTCCCACTAGGGATTGGTCATAAATAAATTATATTATTGGCTTGTTGACATTCCAAACATTTAGAAATATGTTAAGATATTTCCTTCTTCATTCCTGGCCAATAATATAATTTCTTTATGACTGTTATCATTTTTTGGTAACTAGGATTACCTGAATAAGGTCTTTTGTGAAACTCAGACTTTATGAGTTTCTTCAAGTTAGTCACATAAGGTACATACCATTTGTCTTTGAACAACAACATACCATCATTATTTAGCATGCAATTCTTTCTTATTTCTTCCTCTTCTTTATGCCATAAGAATTCCTTCACATACTGGAAATGTTGATAATGTAGAAATACTTATTTTATATTTTCTTTGGTGTTAATTTCATAAGTTCTCATGGCTGCCGATTAGCTACTTGTATATTTCTACTAAGTGCATATACTACCCAATTTTCCTTGCCCTTAATATGTTTGATTTCAAAATCAAATTCACTAATCAGAGCCAACCATATGGCTTGTGTAGCATTTAAGTGTTGGAAATAATACTGAGGGTGGGGTGAATCAGCATTATCAGATTAATGATTTAAATTTCGAAACTAATTTGTATACGCTACTTCAGCTTAGTGAACTGGAGTGTATACACAACTATACTTAATGCAACCAGCGTATATCCAGAGATATTTTGATTTGCCCAAATTATCATGTATTTAACTTTAACCAGTATATCAAAAATTCATTAGATAGTGCATTAAAAGTAGAATAAAGCATCACACATAAGCAACACACATGAACACCAAGATATAAGGTGGAAACCCAATGTGGGTGAAAACCACCTGTTGCAGTCATCTCTATCTTCTTTTTAATAATAAGAAAATTATGTTTACAATTGGTGCATTCTTATACTAGTACGCAGGCTTCTACTTTCAGAAGGCTACAACCTTCTCTCGTTCTCCAGCTTCTACTGGAAGGAAGCTACAACCCCCTAGCTCTTGTACTAGCTGATATGTTTACTAGTACGTAGGTGTCAGCCTACCAAAGGCTACAACCTTCTCTTTTCTTCCAGGGACCACGTTTCATAAATTTTTAGGTTGGATCCATCAATAACATCATTCAATCATCAAATATATCTACATCAACCAATCTCCTTTTGAGCCAACCACAACCGAATCAATCAATCACTTTGACAACCCATCAATCTGATCGTTCAAAATGTTGTCACTAGAATACAGTAACCAGAACCCAAGCCAGAACCCATAACACTGTAACAACAAATAAAAGAAACTAAAACATATTTTATAAGGTATACACTACTTCCATGTGTCGAACCTGCGTGCATATGCACTTTCCTCAAAGCGAACCAGCGTACAGATCTGTAAATCAAATTTATGATGTATGTGCTGCTTTGATATGCAGAACTAGCGTGTATACGCTCCTTTTCTAAAGTGAACCTGTGTACAAATTTGTAAACGATGATTTAAACATTACAACTATTCTAGACTTCAGTCATACCCAAATCATCATATTTACAGACTACAACATGCGCCAGTTATTCAAATACATTATCAAACCACATAAAGATAATTCACTTCAAGCCATAAGATCCTGATACATCATTAGATCTTATCCTTCATCAAATGCTCAGGTTCATCCTTGGTTCAGATCAAGCACAACACCAAAAGCCAATAACCTGCATATTAGATCTCACACTTCATAAGATATTCGATGCTTGCACACCTTGGCCTAATGATGTTCTCCTCCTTTTATAGTTTGTAGGTCTTTCTCAATACCATGGACCAAAACCACTTAGGACCAATACCTTGGACCAAATACCTAGGGTCAATATGTCAGACCCGATACCTTGGATCAATACCATGGACGAAATACTTCAGACCAAAAATTTAGTTTTCCAAGGTATAGATACTTTTCCTTTCGTGAAAGTGCATGTGTACGTATACGCGAGTTGTATATAGTGAACCTGTGTGTATACACGGCTTGGCTAATGGTGAACCTGTGTATACCTCTCTTTCTTCTTCTGTGAAGTCTGATTTGTAACTCTATGTTGTTAACCTGTTGTACTGTGATCTTTCATTTGAGGCCTTCTGAAATGATTCATTAAAGCTTCCCTATCACATCTATAAATACCACTGCCATGCATTCTATCACATCTGATAGCTCTTCTGTAGATTCTTCTAGTTACCATGTACAAGTGGGTTTCCATCAAGTACAACACATGCATCATAATGCCAACAATCTCCCCCTTTGGACTTGATGGCAACACCAAGTCACTCTCCCCATTTGACATCAAGGGAATAGGGTCATGCTCCCCTTGAGTGTGTTGATTGAGCTTCCATGATCGATTCCATGCCCCCTCTGAGCACAAGAAAGGTCTGCAAAAAGATAACATGACTCTATACATACATCAGCAGTGACCTTCCTATCACCAAAGACTCATACATACATCCATCTCCCAACCAAATGGGGATATACCAAATTTGACTCATCCACCCAACCAAGTAGGGATATGCCAAAGAACAAGAAACATTACATCATCTGTCCCATGCATAGTGGGGTTACAAATTAGGTCTTTTCATGACCTTTACATTAAATGATATACATGACATATATAACAAAGACCAAATATCTTAAACAAGATCATGATAGTCATCAGCAACTATCATCAGCAACACATGTTAATCAACATCCAGACCAGCAACCTGTAAATGTCCATTAATAGTTCCCAAAATATCATCAAATTGTGTCAAAGAATGTTGGCATATATCAACTCATCCTCTTGTTCTCATCAAGATCAACTTGCTTCGTTCCTTTATCATAACCTTCCATGAATCAACATGTTCTCCCCCTGAACCTATTCCACCTGTTCATTGTTAGATCTGATCATTGCATATGTTAGTAAGAGATATCAAAGCATCATCATCAATCAGATATACATCAGGTTATCAAAAACTTTATGAGGATCAAGATATTTCCATATGTTATTAGCAGATTGTAACCATCATCAAATAGAGTAGATAATTGACATAACCATAACAGACCCATTTTTCTCAGTCTGGCCCATTGCTTTTCTTCAAACCAACATATACGTGATTGTGACCACAGAAACCTGCATATGTATGTGACTACACTTCATGAAACTCGCGTATAACCACCTTTTTTCTGAAAAAAATAGGATTTAACAGCATGATGTTGTAGCAACTACTCCCAGCTTTTGTCTGAGATACTCAAATGTCTCTCTGGGTAGTGGCTTAGTGAATATATCGGCAACATGCTCTTTGGAGGGAACATACTCCAATTTGACCTTTTGTTCAAGCACTTGTTCACGTAGAAAATGATATTTGATGGGTATGTGCTTTGTCTTGGAGTGCATGACTGGATTCTTTGAAATACTGATGGCACTTGTATTATCACATAGAATGGAGATGAGAGGGTTACATGTGATTTGAATGTCTTGCAAGGTTTGTATCATCCAAAGTAGTTGTGTGTAGCAAGATGCAACAGCCACGTATTCTGCTTCAGTTGTAGATAATGCAATTGAACTTTGTTTCTTGCTGAACCAAGACACTAACCTGGAACCCATATAGAATGCACCACCACTAGTGTTTTTCCTGTCATCCACACTTCCTACCCAATCTGCAACTGTATATGCATGAAGTGTAAGATTTGTATCTCTAAGATACCATAAACCATAGTTCTATGTTCCTTGAAGATATTTGAAAATCCTTTTGACTGCCTGAAGGTGTGATTTCTTTGGATTTGCTTGGAATCTTCCAAATATTCCTACTACATGCATGATGTCAAGTCAAGTACCTGTTAGATAAAGCAGACTGCCAATCATGGATCTGTAAGTTGGTTGATGTACTACTGTTGATTCATCATTTGAGCTCAGATTGCATCTTGTTATCATTGGGGTACATATTGGTTTAGAATCTTCCATGCCATACCTTTTCAAGATCTGTTTGAGACATTTGGTTTGTGAGAGAAAAATACCATCTTTATTTTGTTGAACCTGTAGACCAAGAAAATAGGTAAGCTCACCAAGCAAGGACATTTCAAATTCTTGCTGCATTACTAAAGCAAAATTCTGACTAATGGATTCTTCATTGCTACCAAAAATGATATCATCAACATAAACAACAATTATTAGCAATTTCCCAGTGTCAATCTTTGTATATAGATTGCTATCTGCTAACCCCTTTGAAAAAACTTCTTGGTAGAGATATATTTCAAGACGATAATACCAGGCCCTTGGAGCCTGTTTTACACCATAGAGAGCCTTTCTGAGTTTTCATACAAGTTTTGCATCATTTCCAAGAATGAATCCTTTTGTTTGTTCAATATTAACTTTTTCTTCTAAGTCTTCATTAAGAAAGGCATATTTTACATGCATTTGGTATACTTTGAATTTTTGAAAACTAGAAAGAGTAAGAAACATTCTTATGGCTTCAAGTCTAGCAATAGGTGCAAAAGTTTCTTCAAAATCTATACCTTCTTGTTGAGCATATCCTTTACAAACAAGTTTGACCTTGTTTCTAATAACTTATCCATTTTCGTTTAGTTTGTTTTTGAATATCCATTTAGTTCCTATGATATTCTTATCATGAGGTCTAAGAACTAATTCAAAAGTATTATTCTTTTCAATTTTCTCAAGTTCTTCATTCATGGCCTTGACCCAACATTCATCTTTGCATGCTTCATTTACATTTTGAGGTTCAGTGGAAGATAGTAATGCTAGATAGCTTGAGGCTTCTGTAATAGTTCTTCTTGTCTACACACCTGCCCCTTTTTCCCCTATAATTTGAGTTTCTAGATGATTTTTCTGAACATACTTGGATGGAGTCTTTTCTTCTACTATTATCTCTTCTTCTGGTGTTTCATTGGTTCCTTCTTTAGAATCAGTGTGATTTGATGTGGGCAAATGATCCTCATCTTCTTCATTGTCATCATCTTTGGTTTTTATCTGTTTTGGATTTTTGCATGCTTCCTCAACCACAACATCAATACTTTCAATAATTTTCCCAAGTCTTTTATTATAACATTTATATCCTTTCCTTCAAGAAGAGTAGCTAAGAAGTATACCTTCATCAGCTTTGGGTTCAAACTTACCAAGTTTTTTATCAGTCCTTTTGATGTAACATTTGCTTCCAAAAACTTTGAAGTGTTTTACGATAGGAGTCTTACCATACCAAAGTTCATGTGGAGTTTGAATGTTGTTTACTTGAACATTTTTTTGGTTGAGAATAGTGACGGCGACGAATGGAACTTCACCCCAAAAAGTTGCAGGAGTTCCAGATTTATCTAGCATAGCACGAGCCATTTTTTGAACAGTTATGTTCATCCTTTCTACCACTCCATTTTGTTGAGGATTCCTTGCAGTGGAGAACTGCCTTTTTATTCCATGTTGTTCACAAAACTCAAAGAATTCATCCGAGGTAAATTCCCCTCGATCAGATATGAGGCATTTTATTTTGCGACCTGATTCATTTTCAACCAAAGCTTTGAAGGCTTTGAACTTTTCAAATGCTTCATCTTTATTCTTTAGAATACCTATCCAACACATTCTGGAAAAATCATCAATGAACAATATAAAGTATTCTTCTCCACGCGATGACTTTTTCCTTGATGGCCCACATAAATCAGTATGAACAAGTTCAAGAGGCTTACTGGCTGATCCATCCTTTTCGATGAAGTGAGATCTGGTTTGCTTACCAAATTGACATGATTTGCATATAGTATTTCTAGGAATGTTGATATCTGGAAGATCATGAACAGCCTGGAATCTGCATGCTTTTCTTATTTGAGAAAAGCTTAGATGTCCCAATCTTCTGTGCCATAGCCATTTTTCATCATTTTTTCTTAGATAACATTGTTGTTGTCCTCCCTTGAGTATGTATAGGTTGTTTGGAGTTCTTATACCTTTGATCATGGTTTCTCTTGTATCAAGCTCATGAAAAACACATCCATTTTATCGAAACGCTACTTCATTTCCTTGATCACACATTTGACTCACACTCAACAGGTTATGCTTTAAGGCATCTACATACATAACATTCCTAGCTTGAACTTTTTCTTTGAAGAAAATAGAGCCTTTCCTTTTATGACAACAGACATGTCATTTCCAAATGAGACACTCTTTTCCTTTTCTAAGGCATTATATGAGTGTAGTTTTTCTTTGTCACCTATCATGTGTTTTGAGCATCCACTGTCGATGTACCACTAGTTTTCTTGTCCTTCTGCATACAAGGCTATACCACATCTTTCTATTTGAGGTTCTTTCTTTCTCCATTTTTGGGGATTTAATGGAGTTTTCTCCTTTTCTTATATTTGCTGAAATTTACTCCTACATTCAGATTATTCATTGTTACAGATTGAGCATTCTATTTCATTTTCAAGAAGAGAAAAGTTATTATAGGAACTTTTATTGATCCCTATCACATTCCTTTGATTTCATGCTTCTCTAATTATGATGGTTTTGTAAGAAATACATTCAGAAACTTTGTGCCCAAAATTATGACATGAGAAACATTGACCATTAAAGAAGTTCCTGCGATTATCGAATCTATTGACCTGGTGATTGTAGTTTCTATTGATATTCATATTTGAAGAAAATTGAGTACAATTTACCTGAGGTTGGTTGTGGCTTCTATTCATCCTTGAAGTAAATTGAGCCTAATTTACCTGGTGATCTGCTTTATGCCTTTGTTGATGATCGTCAAACTGTCCACTACTCTTTGCTACATCAAGATAGCTTTTAGTGGAGGTTGATGACTTCTGTGATTGAGATGCTTCTTCAGTATATCCAAGACCTGTCTTTATCAGAGGAGAATGTTGCACTTTGATAATTTCATTTAAGGTTTTTTATCGTTTAGCAAATCTAAGATTAAGAGCTTTTTTTTCTCAAGATCCTTTCTTAGACCCACAATTTCACATCTAGTTTTTCATTGTGTTTTCCTCTTTCAACAAGTTTGTATGTCAAGGTATCTATAATCATATTCTTTTCTAAACAGATTTTGAGTTTAGAGATTTCTTCATAAAGTTCATCTTCATCTAAAGCATCCAAGAAATCATCATCTTCATAAGCCATCAAAAGTCTATAGTCATTACTATTTTCATCTTCATCACTATTTGATAAACCATTGCTATCTTCATGAGTATAGTAACTCTTTTTACTTACACTTGGTTTTCTATTCCATTTTGCAGATTCCTTCCCTTTATCATTTTTATCTTTATGAGGACATTTGGAAACATAATGACTGACTCTACCACATGCAAAAAATTTGAAAGGTAGTTTACCTCTGAATCTTCCGGAACCCCGTTGAATCTTTTTGACAAAGTTTACTCCCTCTTCTTCTTCTAAAATATGTCTTGATTCATTTAGTTCTTCTTTTCCATTTGTTGAAGATTTAAATGTGGCTTCTCTCATATCTAATTGACCTCCTTTTCTCATCTCAAAGGCAGTTAAGATTCTGTGAAGCTGTGTCATAGTAATAGTCTGTAGATCTTGCTTTTCTTTTATGGCAGATACTTTTGATTCAAATTTAGCAGACAAGGATCTTAAAACTTTTTCAACTCAGGCAAATTCCTTTATCTCTTCACCCATATTCTTCATGCAATTAATAACCTCATCTATACGTAAAAAGTAACTAGCTATACTTTCATCATTGTGCATCTTGAGAGTTTCATATTGAATTCTGAGAGTTTGCAGTTTAGCATATTTTACCTGAGAGTCTCCTTCATAGCTTAGAATGATTTTGTCCCATATTTCTTTGGCTGATTTGAGCTACATAACTTTGACAAACTCTAATTGTGACAAAATTCCTAATAATGTATTGACAACCTTGGCATTGGTTTCATATTGCTTTTTACCTGCCGTATCTGTAGGAATTGCTGACGGAAATGTATATCCTCCTTCCACGATTTCCCAGAAATCTATTCCAAGTGATTGAAGATAGGTTATGGTTCTTACATTCCAGTAAACAAAGTTGCTCCCATCAAGGATTGGTGGTTTGATGGATCCCTCGCTTTCTTGATTACTCATGATGCTAGATCTTCCTTCAAGCAATCAGGATTCTTCTGAAGGACCTGCTCTGATTCCAATTGTTGGAAATAATACTAAGAGGGGGGTTGAATCAGTATTATTAGATCAATGATTTAAATTTCAAAATTTATTTGTATACGCTACTTCAATTTAGTGAATTGGCGTGTATATGCAACTATACTTAATGTAACCAGTGTATATGCAGAGATCTTTTGATTTACCCAAATTATCATGCATTGAACTTTAACCATTATATCAGGAATTCATTAGACAATGCAGTAAAAGTAGAATAAAGCATCACACATAAGCAACACACATGAACACCAAGATATAAGGTGGAAACCCAATGTGGGTGAAAACCACCTACTGCAGTCGTCTCTGTCTTCTTTTTAATAATAAGAAAATTATGATTAAAATTTTTGTACTGGTGTAATCTTATACTGGTATGCAATCTTCTACCTGCAGAAGGCTACAACCTTATCTCATTCTCCAACTTCTACTGGAAGGGAGATACAACCCCCTAGCTTTTTTACTATCTGATATGTTTACTAGTACGTAGGTTCCAGCCTACCAAAGGCTACAACCTTCTCTTTTATTCTAGGGACCACGTTTCATAAATTTTTAGTCTAGATCCATCAACAACATCATTCAATCATCGAATATATCTACATCAACCAATCTCCTTTTGAACCAACCACAACCGAATCAATCAATCACTTTGACAACCCATCAATCTGATTGTTTAGAATGTTATCACCAAAATACATTAACTAGAATCCAAGCCAGAACCCAGAACATTGTAATAGCAAACAGAAGCAACTAAAACATATTTTATAAGGTATACACTACTTCCATGTGTCAAACCTACATGCATATGCGCTTTCCTCAAAGCGAACCAGCATACAAATCTACAAATCAAATTTATGATGTATATGCTACTTTGATATGCAAAACCAGCGTGTATACGCTCCTTTTCTAAAGTGAACCTGCGTACATATTTTTAAATGATGATTTAAACATTATAACTATTCCAGACTTCAGTCATACCCAGATCATCATATTTATAGACTACAACATGTGCCAGTTATTCAAATACATGATCAAACCACATAAAGATAATTCACTTCAAGCCTTAAGATAATAATACATCATTATATATTATCCTTCATCAAATGCTCAAGTTCATCATTGGTTCAGATCAAGCACAACACCAAAATCCAATAACCTGCATATTAGATCTCACACTTCATCAAATATTCGATGCTTGCACACCTTGGCCTAATGATCTTCTCCTCCTTTTATAGTTTGTAGGCCTTTCTCAATACCATGGACCAAAACCACTTAGGACCAATACCTCGAACCAAATACTTAGGGTCAATACCTCGGACCCATTACCTCGGACCAACACCATGGATCAAAATACCATGGACCAAATACTACGAACCAAAAATTTAGTTTTCCAAGGTGTACGTGCTTTTCCTTTCGTGAAAGTGTGTTTGTACATATATGTGACTTGTATACAGTGAACCTGCATGTATACGTGGCTTGGCCAATGGTGAACCTGTGTATGCCTTTGTTTCTTCATTCTGTGAAGTGTGATCTATAACTCTATGTTGTTAATCTGCTATACTATGATCTTTCATCTGAGGCCTTCTGAAATGATTCATTAAAGCTGCCCTATCACATCTATAAATACCACTACCATGCATTATGTCACATCTGATATCTCTTTTGTAGATTATTCTAGTTACCATGTACAAGTGGGTTTCCATCAAGTACAACACATGCATCATAATGCCAACATTAAGTTAGGCTAATAAAACAAGCATCTCAGCCTTCCATGATCTAACATCAACGCAAACCTTCTCCCAAGCATGTCGTGCCTCCACATCATCAATGAATACATGATTACTTTTATCTCCAAACCATGAGTAGCATAGTTCCTCCCATGATCTGTTAGTTTCCTTGATTTGTAGCAAATTTCATATCCTTCTTGCATAAGGACTCCACTGAGTCCTTCCTTGTAGGCATTTGTGCAAACTAGGAAACACTTCTCATGGTTTGCTATCCTTAGAATAGGTGCATGTGTGAGTGAGTGCTTAAGTTGTTCAAAGTTAGCTATGCACTCTGATGTCCATTGAAATTGTACTCCTTTCTTTTTTAAAGATGTGATTGGATGTCTAATCTTTGAAAAACCTTGTATGAACCATCAGTAATATCTGGGAAATCCCATGAACGATTTGACCTCCATAATATTTAAAGCAGTGCTCCACTTGATTATGGACATGGTATTTTCTAGACCTACAACTACTCCTTCCTTTGAGATTACATGTCCCAAATATTGTGCTTATGATTTTAAGAAATCACATTTATTAAATTTGGCATATAATTTGTGTTCCTATAAGAATTGCAATACCGCCTTCATGTGCTCTTCTTGTTCTATTTTGGCTTTTTAGTAAACCAAAATATCATCAAAAAACGCTAACAAAAACTTGCCCAAATAATGGATAAGAACATTGTTCGTCAAGCACATGAATGTGGATGGGGAATTTGTGAGCCCAAATGGCACCATTACAAACTCGTAGTGCTCGTATCTCTTCCTAAAAGTTGTTTAGTGAATGTCTTAATCTTTGATTCTAACTTGATGATAACAAGATCTTAGATATATTGTGGAAAACATTGTGGCTCCTCTCAACTAATCAAATAGATCATCGACTGTGGGAAATGGGTATTTATTCTTCATTGTAGCTTTATTTCACTGTCTATAATCAATGCATAATCATAGTGTGCCATCATTCTTTACAAACCACATTGGGGCTCCCCAATGTGATACATTGAGCTTGATGCAACCTTTCTCTAGAATTTATTTCAGCTATAATTTTAATTCTACCAACTATGGAGTACCCATATGATATGAAGTTTTATAAATTGGCATAGAACCGAGAATCAATTCAATGGAGAAATGGATTTTCCTCTTGGGTGGAAATCCTGGCACTTCCTCTAGAAATCATATTTTGCTTACATACTTCAATTCTAAGTTCACTCACCTCTCTTACACTGGTTACTTGAATAATAATCATAACAAACCCTTTCCTACTTCATTTCTTTACTTGAAGCACTAAAATTTGTCTTACTGAAACATGATTTGATATTCTTTGCAATACTTTTTCCTCTCCTTCATCGCTAAGGCATTCCAACAATTTACCATAACAATCAATCCATGCCAATTAAGATATCATCTAAACCTAATGGAAAATATTAAGCATGACTTTTGTGGGCATGCCACTTATTTCTAGGTGGTATGACTCCACCAAATCAATCACTCTCTTTTTTACTCCCATGGTTAGTTGGACCAACCACGATTTGGCATGTGTTTTCTTCTATAAGGCACATGTCTTTGTAATTTTGGGGCTGACAAAATTGAATTTAGAACTTGAATCGATTAAAATTGAAACATGTTGGTTGGAACCATACCTTCCTCTTCAATCATTAAGTCTTGATGATTTGCTTGTTTGTTGTCCAATGCTACATAAATTCGAGGTATGCTTTGAGTTACCTCATTCACTATTGTTGCCTCTTGGACATTGTACAACTTCTTTTTGCTTTCTTGTTCGTGAGGGAAATATTTTAACATGTGATCATATCCACATCCCTAAAACTACAATGATTTTTTCTTAGGTTTCTTTCCCTCTTCGCTTGCTGATTTGATAGGCCAATCTCTATTTTCAATAGGGAAGTTCCACTAGAACTCACATTCAACAATTGTATTGAACTTGACATTTTCCCCCATTTTCTTGTACCTTGAGGATTGTGGTCCTTTCCATTTAAATTTGGTTTTGTCTTTCTTCTTCCAATTTGATTGGAACTCATCACTATGCTTAGACTTCTCATAGCAATACTTAGCCTTCCTCATAGTATCTTCTAGTGTCTTTGGTTAATTAAATTCAACTATATCTTGGTAGGACTATGGTAAACTACTGAGGTATCTCTGAAACTTCACCTTCTTGTCCTTGATGTAGGGCACATATCTTAGTAATTCCAAAAATATATTGGTGTGGGCATCCAAGGTGAGTTGCCCTATCTTATGCTTATGAAACTCTTTGACTTTATTGTCATAGTACCTCTTTGACAAGTCCTTTTCTTAGAATATTTTCTCAAAACTTTCCAAGTCAGTTCCTTTTCTCTCATGCATTTGACACTTCTAAGATCTTCTCACCATATGGTGGATTTTCTTTTAAAGTTAAAAATAGCTAACCTAGCCTTCATATTCTTAGAATACTCATGGACTCTAAAGTATGTCTTTAATCCCAAAATCCATGCTTCTAGTTTTTCACTCTTCTTAATATCTCCATCAAAGGTAGGGGGCTTTTCTTTCTTGAATGCTTCATGCATTGCATTTTTCTCATTCTTCCTTTACTGGTGGTGTCTTCCTGACCCATTTGTAGCACTAGAATGTTTTTCATGGCTATTTCTTTCCGCTGAGAGGAATTTAATGTCTCACAATGTTTTCACTTGCGTGCTTATTCCTCTTCTTTAACTTACTATATTCTTCCTTATTGGTTTCTAATCCATCATTTCCTATTTCATATGGCATTTTCTTGGAATTTTGCTTGTCCAAATAATTAGCACTAGGTTCATGTTTATCTAGGACAAAGAATTAAAGGTATTACAAACTCATGTGCATGGATGTGCCTATGTTACTTTATGCAATGGATCGATAAGATTGCTAGAATACATAGACATTGAGGCAATTATAGAAAACAAAATAGTCAAACATGTAAACACAACAAGTTTAATACGGAGTTCAACCCATGCTCCTCGGTTATGTCTCCTGGTCCGGCCTTCAGTGGTGGCCTCTCTATTATGTTTTCAAGCAGAGTTTTTACAACAATGAGCTTAATTCGAGTTTCACTAAACAGATAAAAGTCAATAGGAATGGAGTGCACAGACTCTCATTATTGAAACTCGACCTCTAATGGTCAAACTATGTCGAGGAGTTTTCTTGAACCTCTCAAACCTTCTATGGAGTACACTGACTCTCTGACTCTCTCTGGCCCTGTCTAGCTCAATGTTGCCTTCAGGTCAACTCAGCTTCTACTCTTCGTTCTCTACTCTTAGATTTATGTTTCTAGCTAACTCTTGTCACTGCCTTGCTCTGTCTCTGCCAGTTCGTGGCTTTAAAGCCAGTCTTTTCTTTGATTGTTCATTTTTGCTTCCTGACCTTCTGGTTTCCTTGCCTCTGTCCATTTGAATTCCTCTGCTCTGCGTCAACATTACTAGGTAATGCCTCGCAGGGAGGTGGCAACCTGTTTCCTAACAAACTAGGTGTCATATTCCTTGAATTATATTTAAATGGCTGTTAATTCCGTTTGCTTCAAGATCACCCATGAAACATGAATTATTTGCCAACTCATCGTCCATGTTGGACTTCAAATCCCATGTAATCTTGCTTTATAATTTCACCAAATCTGGTAATTTATCAGGATACGCCTCCTCCATTGATCTAGGCCCCCCAGATCCTATGGTCGTTGTTCATATTAGGTGGGCAAGTTGCATGACATTTACCTCTCTGATGTGGACGATTTTCTCTCTCATATGTTAGACGTGTGTCACTCAATCTGTGGCATTGAGCGAGACTCAATCAAAATTGCTTACTGCCTCGAGGCCTTTTGATATCTTGTTAGTTTGTGGAATCCCACACTACGGAACCGAATGCATTACTTTTCCGCATTTCATAGCGATTTTGCATCTGGGCACTTCGGGGCTTTCCTTCACTAAGGGGGACGCCCTACGATACACGATTAGTTCTAATCACATATCAGAATCTACCTCTATTTCTCAAACTAGCCTCCGGTTTTGCCAATTTGTGCCAGGGCGCGTTACCATGGGCCAATGGTCTACACGCTCGACCGAGGGTCCTCATTGCTCCGCTTTGGCCACAACTACAACTGTCACGAGGATTCCTTCTAACAACTTGATTTTTCTAAGACTTGAATCTTTTTGCATAATTTGAAACAGTCATGAAAATTTAAAGAGTTTTTAGGATCCAATTCAGATCATGGCCTTCCCACTAGAAAAGCTTTTGGACCACCAAAAGTTGGTTTTCTTTTAAGCATCAATCAAGTGAGGGTATTGATTCCTTGCTTGCTCAATTTCTATCCATTTCGCACTACTTGGCTTTGAACCTTTGAGTCTAATCCTGAGGTACTCAACATCCCCCTTGCACATGGTCCACACCTTCTTGTCCAAAACTATATCTTCCTGCAACTCATTAAGATATTCAGGAAACAAATAATCAATAGAAGGCAATTGACTTTGCTCTTCGGGATCTTCAATTAATGAAGGTTCAAATAGTCTCAAGCTGTCTACATTAACAACTGAGTAGATGTGCATGTAAGCTGGTAAATCAAGGTAAAAAGCATTCTCACCAATCTTCTCAAGTATCTTGAAAGGTCCATACCTTATTGGCTTCAACTTCTTACCTTCACCTTACATTCTGTCTTTGCTAATATATAGCCAGACTTGACAACCAACTTGGAAACTATGATCCATTCGATACTTGTCATGCCTTGCCTTGTATTTGGCTTGGCTCTTTTCCAACTATTCCTGTACTTCCTGGTGAATATCTTGGATTTGTTTAATGAAATTAGTTGCCTTGTCCACATCACTGTGTCCATCAACCGCTATGTCTTTACCAAAGACAAAATCCAAGGGAGACCTTGGCATGAAACCAAAACAGGTCTCAAAAGGAGATCTTTGTGTAGAAGAATGTTTAGCTCGGTTGTAAGCATGCTACACATAACATAAATGTTCATCAAAAAGTTTGGGATGCTTGTTGCAATAGCCTCTGAGCAACTGGATCACTGTGCTGTTGACCACTTCTATTTGGCCATCTATTTGCGGATGAAAATCTGTACTCTTCTTTAGTCTAGTGTCCATCAATTCCAACAAACTCGACCAAAATTTCCCAACAAATCGATTATCTCGATTAGATATAATGGAAGTGGGTAGTCCAAAATGAACCCATACATGCTAAAAGAACAACTTCACAGTTTATTTCGTTGTAATATGTTTGTTACAAGGTATCAAAATACACATTTTGTTAAACCTATCCACAACAACATATAAATAGTCATGACCTTTCCTAGATTTAGGCAATCCTCCAACAAAGTCCATGGAAACACTTTCCCAAGGATGAGAAGGAACTGGTAGTGGAGTGTACAAGCCTTGTTTTCTATTACTGGGTTTGCTTTTATCACACATGGTACACCCTCTTACATATCTAGAAACTGTCTCATTCATTTTTGGCCAATAACAAAATCTTTGTAGTTCTACAACTCTTTTACTTACAACAAAGTGACCTGATATTAGGGAAGCGTGTGCTTCTCGAATTATCTTTACTCTTTCAGTTTGTGGAATGCATATCTTCCCAAAATTATACAAGAGCTGGTCCTTAACATGATAGTCCAATTCTCCTACTTGTTTGCCTTAACTTAAAGTTGCATATGCATCTTTAAAATCTATATCTTGAGCATATTGTTCAATGTGCCTTTTCATGCAGTATTGAATTATGCTTAAGTATAGTAGATGCATTTATAATTGGTCTGGACAACATATCTACAACTTGATTATGTATGCCCTTTTTATATTTGATGACAAGATGAAATTGTTGTAGAAAACCCATCCACCTATAGTGTCTTGATTGCTGCAACTTAGTTTGGGAGTGTAAATATTGAAGTGGTTGATGATCAGTATGTATAACTGTCTCTTTGCCCATTAAATAATGTTTCCACTTTTTCACACTCTGTACTTAAATGCATACAATTCTTTATCATATGTGGGATAGTTCACTACTGCAGCATTAAATGTCTCAGAATGATAACATATGGTTTTACTGTGCTACATCAACACTGCTCCCATGGCATAGTTACTAGCATTTGTTTCGATCTCAAATGGTCTTTGAAGATCGGGCAGTGCTAATACTGGTGTTGTACTAATCTTTTCTTTCATGGTGTCGAAGGCTTTTTGTTGTTTGCTTCCCCACTGAAACACCTTGTTCAATCCTGTTAAAGCATGTAAGGGAGCTGCAATTAAGGAAAAGTTAGAAATAAACTTCTCCAATATTGTGCTGCTCCTAGGAAGCTTCTAACTTCTGTAGCAGATTTGGGCTTAGGTCAGTTTACAATGAATGCGACCTTAGATGGATCTATCTTCAGTTCACCAACCCCTACTATATGACCCAAATAATTCAAATATGTTTTTGGCAAATTCACATTTTGAGAGTTTAACATAAATATTTCTCTTTTCAAAACATCTAGAGTCTGCTTAACATGCTTTAAATGTTCTTCCCATGTTTTGCTAAATATAAGAATATCATCTAGATATAAAATAACAAAATCATCAACAAAAGGTCTGAGTACATCATTCATTACTCTCATGAAAGTAGCAGGAGAATAGTTAAGCCAAAAGGCCTAACCAGCAACTCATACAATCCCTGCTTTGTTTTGAAAGTAGTCTTCCATGCATCTTGCTCTACAACTCTGACCTGATGATATCCACTATGCAAGTCTAACTTGGAAAAATAAACAACTTCTTTCAATTGATCTAATAGATCATCTATGCGAGGAAGGGGATAACGACTTTTTATTGTTATCTTATTCAATGCTTGATAATCAATGCACACTCTACACGAGCCATCTTTCTTTCTCACCAGAGCAATTGGAGGCACACATGGTGATGTGCTAGGTCTGATGAACCCCTTCTTGAGCAGCTCCTGTACCTGCTTCTTGATTTCTGCATTCTCTAAAGTGGACAACCTATACATTCCGATATTTGGAAATGGAGCATCTTGTTGTAAATTAATATCATGCACTATTTCCTTTTTGGGTGGCAGACCTTTAGCTTCTTGAAACAATATATCATATTCTGAAACAACTTTTTCTAAATCAGCTTGTTGTTTAGCATCACAACCCTCAAATACATTGGTTTTATCAAGTTTCTTTTCCTTTACAACCATCAGTAAAAATTGTTTGCATGAATTTACAATTCGTTTCATCTACCCTGAGTTTATGAGAGTATAATTATTTTTGAGTTTATAATCTGTTAAAGTATATTCAATTCCATCTTTAACGAGTTGATACAAGTAAGGAATTCCTAAAACAATTCCACATATATCCAAAGGAACTATATATAACTCAACCTCATCTACCAATGTCAACCCAAAAGAAAACCTAAGTTTACATTGTCTAGTCACTTGTAGTTGTGCTTTATCACATAACCAACCTAATGGATATGGCTTTTTGTGAGATGTGGTTAGTAATCCCAACTTCTTTACAATTTCTTTGGAAATTAAATTTGCTTGCGAGACACTATCAAACAAAGTATCAATCTTCTGATTCTTGGAAAAAACTCGAATATGAAAAAGCCCATGTCTTTTCCTCTCATTTTCTTCATTATCAATAGATTGTTCAGAATTACTAGTAGATGCTTCAGAATTTTTACCTTTTATACCTGTGGCTGCGATTGTTGTTTCATCTCTTGAGTGTGACCCCAAATCCTTTTGAATAGTTGTAGCAGTCTTCTTCCTTTTGTCCTTGTTTTTCTTGGGTTTCAACTTTGGATGCAGAATCCAGTAGTGTTCATCATCATGCCCATTCTTCTTACAGTGAGTGCATGAAGACTTGGTCTTTTGTATATTATTTGCCTTCCTCTCTTTCCATTTCTTTTTTCTGTTCTCTTTATTCTTGTTTGCAGTGGGTTTGGATGATCCCCCAACTTCTGGGTTCCTATTCTTACCTCTAGCTTCTAGATGTGTAGCCTGAACAGATACCTCACCTATGCTAGTGGGATTAAACATGAGGATAGTGTGCTTCATGTAGTTGTGTATACCACCTATATATTTCAGCAGAGTCTCAAGTGAGTCTAAAGAAATTCCTAGAATCAAAGCTCTTTTCCTAAATTCTTAGGTGTAACCTTGTACACTTTTCCCTTTTAGTTGTCGAAGAGTTTGCCAATTCATCATGGCTTGCTGCATATAGGCTAGTGGATAGAATTGTTTTTTAATTACAGAAACAAATTCACTTCAGACAGAAATAATCTTACCATGTTTCTTCATGTCAGCATGTGCTTTACCTTCCCACCATACCAAGGCAGTGCCCCCAAGGCGTAGGCTAGCCAGATGAATCTTACTCTTGTCTGAATCAATGCTCTGCACTCTGTAATAAACATCAATCTTTCTGATCCAATTATCCAACTTCTTTGCATTCAACTCTTCATCATATATTGGTAAATAAAATTTAACATCTAATTTAATCAAAGATGTCTTCTTTTTATTTTCAGGGCTATTAGGAGGTGTGAGATTTTTTTCTTCTTTCCCTTTGCCTTTAGAGTGGTCATGGAAGAGAGATTCTTCTACTCCTCTGTCTTGTTTGGAGTTTGATGAATCTTCATCTCTATTTTTCTTAAATTCCCTATACATTTCCTCCACCATGGATCCCATGGTCATAAAACTATCCATGAACTAGGGATCTGATACCAAGGGACTTTCTTCTAAAATTTTCCTCTTAGAATATACTCTTCTAATTTCTGGGTTAGTTTCAACCAACTCTCCTTCTCCTAATTTAAGCTTTGATCTAGTTAGCATTCAACAACAAAATTCAGCACAAGCTTGTCTAACCTTAGTAACCTAGAGCTCTGATACCACTTGATCTAGAAGTTATCCAGGACAAATAATTAAAGGTATTACATACTCATGTACATGGATGTGCCTATGTTACTTTATGCAATGGATCGATAAGATTCCTAGAATACATAAACACTGAGGTAGTTATAGAAAACATAACAGTCAAACATGTAAACACAACAAGTGTAATAAGGAGTTCACCCAATGCTCCTAGGCTATGTCTCCTGGTCTAGCCTTCAATGGTGGCCTCTCTATTATGTTTTCAAGCAGAAGTTTTACAATAGTGAGCTCAATTTGAGTCTCACTAAATAGATAAAATTCAGTAGGAATGGAGTGCACAGACTCTCCTTACTGAAACTCGACCTCTAATGGTCACAGTAGTATGACATGCCTATGCCAAGGAGTTTGCTTGAACCTCTCAAGCCTTCTATGGAGTACACAGAATCTCTGACTCTCTCTGGCTCTGTCTGGCTCGATGCTACCTTCAAGTCAACTCGACTTCTACTCTCTATTCTCTACTCTTAGCTTTCTACGTCTAGCTATCTCTTGTCAGTTTGTGGCTTTAAAGCCAATCTATTCTTTGACTATTCGTTTTCGCTTCCTGGCCTTCTGGTTTCCTTGCCCTGACCATTCGAATTCGTCTACTCTATGTCATCATTACTGGGTAACACCTCACAAGGAGGTGGCCACCTGTTTCCTAACGAACTGGATGTCAGATTCCTCGAATCATATTTGAATGGCTGTTGATTCCATTTGCTTCAAGATCGCCCACGAAACACAAATCTTTGCCAACTCATTGTCAACGTCAGACTTCGAATCCCCTGTAATATTTCTTTATAATTTCGCCAAATCTAGTCATTTATTGGGATGCGCCTCTGACATTCATCTAGGCCCCCTAGATTCGGTCGTCGTTCGTTTCAGGCAAGCAAGTTGCATGATGTTTACGTGTCCGATGCTGGCGATTTTCTCTCTCATCTACCGGAAGCGTGTTGCTCAATGTGTGGCATCGAGCGAGACTCAGTCAAAACTGCTTACTACCTTGAGGCCTTCCAATATCCTGCTAGTTTGTGGAATCCCATGCTACGCAACTGAATGCATTACTTTTTCGCATTTCATAGTTATTTCGAGTCTGGGCACTTCGAGACTTTCCTTCACTGAGGGGGATGCCCTGCGATACGCGATTAGTGCTTAGTGCTAATCGTGTATCAGAATCTACCTTCGTTTCTCGAACTAGCCTCCAGTTCTTCCAATGTGTGCCAGGGCGCGTTATCAAGGGCCAACGGTCTGCATGCTATACTGAGGGTCCTCGTTGCTTCGCCCTGGCCACAACTGCAACTGTTACGAGGATTCCTTCCAAGCTTTTGGGTTCGGGCACTTCTAAGCTTTCCTTCACTGATGGGGACATCCTGCGATACACAATTAGTGCTTAGAATCTACCTTCGTTACTCGAACTAGCCTCCGATTTTTCCAATTTGTTCCAGGGCACGTTACCATGGACCAACGGTCTGCGCGCTCGACTGAGGGTCCTCATTGTTCCACTCTGGCCACAACTACAACTATCATGAGGATTCCCTCTGATAGCTTGATTTTTTTAGGACTTGAATCTTTTGGCATAATTTGAAACAGTCATGAAAACTTAGAGAGTGTTTAGGATCCAATTCGGATCATGACCTTCCCACTAAAAAAGCTTTTGAACCACCAAAAGTTGGTTTTCTTTTAAGCATCAATCAAGTGAGGGTATTGATTCCTCGCTTGCTCAATTTCTATCTATTTTGCACTACTTGGCTTTGAATCTTCGAGTCCAATTCTGAGGTACTCAACATTCCCCCTGCGCATGGTCCTCACCTTCCTGTCCAAAACTGTATCTTCCTGCAACTCATTAAGATATTCAGGCAATAGATCATCAATAGAAAGCAATTGACTCTGCTCTTCGGGATCTTCAATTAATGAAGGTTCAAATAGTCTCAAGCTGTTTGCATTAACAACTGAGTAGCTATGCATGTAAGCTGGTAAATCAAGGTGAAAAGCATTCTCACCAATCTTCTCAAGTATCTTGAAAGGTCCATACCTTATTGGCTTCAACTTCTTACCTTCACCTTGCATTCTGTCTTTGCTGATATACAGCCAAACTTGATCATCAGCTTGGAAACTATGCTCCATTCGATGCTTGTCATGCCTTGCCTTGTACCTGGCTTGGCTCTTCTCAAGTTGTTCCTATATTGCCTGGTGAATCTCTTGGATTTGATCAATGAACTTGGTTGCCTTGTCCACATCACTGTGTCCTTCAACCGCTATGTCTTTACCAAAGACAAAATCGAAGGGAGACCTTGGTGTGAAACCAAAACAGGTCTCAAAAGGAGATCTCTATGTAGAAGAATGTTTATCCCGGCTGTAAGCATGCCGCACATAACATAAATGTTCATCCCAAAGTTTAGGATGCTTGATCCAATAGCCTCTAAGCAACTAGATCACTGTCCCGCTGACCACTTCTATTTGGCCATCTATTTGCGGATGAAAAGTTGTACTCTTTTTCAGTCTGGTGTCCATCAATTCCCATAAACTCGATCAACATTTCCCAACAAATCAGGTATCTCAATCAAATATAATGGAAGTGGGTAGTCCAAAGTGAACCCATACATGTTGAAAGAACAACTTCATAGTTTGTTCAGCTGTAATATGTTTTTTACAAGGTATCAAAATACACATTTTGTTGAACCTATCCATAACAACATATAAATAGTCATGACCTTTCCTAGATTTAGGCAGTCCTCCAACAAAGTCCATGGAAACACTTTCCCAAGGATGAGAAGGAACTAGTAGTGGAGTGTACAAGCCTTGTTTCTATTACTGGGTTTGCTTTTAGCACACATGGTACACCCTCTTACATATCTAGAAACTATCTCATTCATTTTTGGCCAATAACAAAATCTTTTCAGTTGTGCAACTATTTTATTTACACAAAGTGACCTGATATTAGAGAAGTGTGTGCTTCTCGAATTATCTTTACTCTTTTAGTTTGTGGAATGCATAGCTTCCCAAAATGATACAAGAGCTAGTCCTTAACATGATAGTCCAATTCTCCTACTTGTTTGCCTTGACTTAAAGTTGCATATACATCTTTAAAATCTATATCTTGAGCATATTGTTCAATGTAGCTTTCATGAAGTACTGAATTATTCTTAAGTATAGTAGATGCATTTATAATTGGTTTGGACAACATATCTACAACTTTATTATGTATGCCCTTTTTATATCTAATGACAAGATGAAACTATTGTAGAAAACCCATCCACCTATAGTGTCTTGATTACTGCAACTTATTTTGGGAGTGTAAATATTGAAGTGGTTGATGATCAGTATGTATAGCTGTCTCTTTGCCCATTAAATAATGTTTCCACTTTTTCACACTCTCTACTAATGCATACAATTCTTTATCATATGTGGGATAGTTAACTACTGCAGAATTAAATGTCTCAGAATGATAACATATGGGTTTATCATGCTACATCAACACTGCTCCCATGGCATAGTCACTGGCATCCGTTTCGATCTCAAATGGTCTTTAAAGATCGAGCAGTGCTAGTACTGGTGCTGTACTAATCTTTTCTTTCAAGGTGTCGAAGGCTTTCTATTGTTTGCCTCCCCACTAAAACACCTTGTTCAACCTTGTTCATTATGTATGGGTTCATTTTGGACTACCCACTTCCATTATATCTGATCGAGATACCCGATTTGTTGGGAAATTTTGGTCAAGTTTGTGGGAATTGATGGACACCAGATTGAAGAAGAGTACAGCTTTTCATCCACAAACAAATAGCTAAACAGAAGTGGTTAATAGGATAGTGATCTAGTTGCTTAGAGGCTATTGCAGCAAGCATCCCAAATTTGGGTTGAACATTTATGTTATGTTCAGCATGCTTACAACCGAGCTAAACATTCTTCTACACAGAGATCTCCTTTTGAGACCTGTTTTGGTTTCACACCAAGGTCTCCCTTGGATTTTGTCTTTGGTAAAGACATAGTGGTTGATGGACATAAGGATGTGGACAAGGCAACCAAGTTCATTGAACAAATCCAAGAGATTCACCAGGCAGTACAGGAACAGCTGGAAAAGAGCCAAGCCAAGTACAAGGCAAGGCATGAAAAGCATCAGATGGAGCATATTTTCCAAGTTGGTGATCAAGTCTGGTTGTATATCAACAAAGATAGAATG
Source organism: Pinus taeda (assembly GCA_000404065.3). NCBI lineage: Eukaryota > Viridiplantae > Streptophyta > Pinopsida > Pinales > Pinaceae > Pinus > Pinus taeda. Next base: position 623,618 of record APFE031409388.1, on the reverse strand, counting down.
CAAGGTGAAGGTAAGAAGCTGAAGCCAATAAGGTATGGACCTTTCAATATACTTGAGAAGATTGGTGAGAATGCTTTTTGCGTTGATTTACTAGCTTACATGCACATCTACTCAGTTGTTAATGTAGACATCTTGAGACTATTTCAACCTTCATTAATTGAAGATCCCAAAGAGCAAAGTCAATTGCCTTCTATTAATGATATGTTGCTTGAATATCTTAATGAGTTGTAGGAAGATACAATTCTGGATAGGAAGGTGAGGACCATGCACAGCAGGAATGTTGATTACCTCAAGATTGGACTCAAAGGTTCAAAGCCAAGTAGTGTGAAATGGATAGAAATTGAGCAAGTGAGGAATCAATACCCTCACTTGATTGATGCTTAAAAGAAAACCAACTTTTGGTGGTCCAAAAGCTTTTTCAGTGGGAAGGCCATGATCCAAATTGGATCCTAAACATTACCGTTGGCCCATGGTAATGTGCCCTAGCACAAATTGGCAAAACCAAAGGCTAGTTCGAGAAAGAGAGGTAGATTCTGATACGTGATTAGCACAGGGTGTCCCCACCAGTGAAGGGAATCCCCAAAGCATCCGGACCCGAAATCGCTATGAAATGCAGAAAAGTAATGTATTCGGTTCCGTGCTACATGATTCCACAAACTGGAAGGATATCGGAAGGCCTCAAGGTGGTAAACAGTTTTGACTGAGTCCCACCCGATACCACACATCGAGCGACACGCATCCAACGGATGAGAGAGAAAACCACCCACATCAGATGGGTAAATGTCATGCAACTTTCCCACCTGATACGAAAGATGACCGTAGGATCTAGGGGCCTAAATCAATGGTGGAGGTGCATCTCGATAAATGACTGGATCTGGCGAAATTATAAAGCAAGATTACAGGGGATTTGAAGTCCGAAATGGACAATGAGTTGGCAAACGATTTGTGTTTCATGAGTGATCTTAAAGCAAACAGAATTAACGGCCATTCAAATATGATTCGAGGAATTTGACACCCAGTTCATTAGGAAACAGGTGGCCACTTCCCTGCGAGGCGTTACCTAGTAATGATGATGCAGAGCAAAGGAATTCAAACAGACAGAGGCAAGGGAACCAGAGCGGAAACGAATAGTAAAAGAACAAACTGGCTTTAAAACCATGAACTGATAGAGTTAGAGCAAGGCAGTGACAAGAGTTAGCTAGATGCAGAAAGCTAAGAGCAGAGAACAAAGAGTAGAAGCTGAGCTGACCTGAAGGCACCATCAAGCCAGACAAAGCCAAAGAGATTCAGAGAGTCTGTGTACTCCATGGAAGGCTTGAGAGGTTCAAGCAAACTCCTTGGCATAGGCTTGTAATACTATTGTGACCATTAGAGGTCGAGCTTCAGTAAGGAGAGTCTGTGCACTCCATTCCTACTGACTTTTATCTTTTTAGTGAGACTCGAATTGAGCTCACTTTTGTAAAAATCTGCTTGAAAACACAACAGAGAGGCCACCACTAAAGGCTGGACTAGGAGATGTAGCCTAGGAGCATTGGGTGAACTCCTTATTAAACTTGTTGTGTTTACATGTTTGACTATTATGTTTTCTATAATTGCCTCAATGTCTATGTATTCTAGAAATCTTATCGATCCATTGTATAAAGTAACATAGGCACATCCATGCACATGAGTCCGTAATACCTTTAATTCTTTGTCCTGGATAAATTCCAGATCAATTAACATATCTGATAAGTTTTTTAATATCATTGCATTCACCTCTTCTTACCTTTCTTAAGCTCTAAAAACCTTTTCATTGTCAGCCTTGTAGGTCCCTAGTTCAACTCTCAATATTTTGAGGGTATCCATCTATTTAGGAGAATTTTCTTCTGACTTATTTCCAACTAAATATTCTTCCTAGTTAGGAACGTTTTTTTCCATGTTGTACTATATCATTTTTTCTGCTCATTCCTTTGTTTTTAGTTGTAGATTATGCCTTTTTATGTGTTATGCCACACACACACAATTGTTAGCTAAATCAAGAATAAACATATTAATCATAGCCTTGCTATGCCAGCTCCAAGCATGTTGACTTGAAGTTATTCACACAACCAAAATCCATGTTAGTTTCATATTCTAGAAAACAAAAGGACAAATAAGAATTCCATCAAGGTTAGTGATCAAATCAACTACTAGTTTAAATCAACATTCATTTAACAAATTAATTTACTCATCCATATAAAATTAAATTATACTATGTGTGAGAGCCCCTTCAATTCTAATGTTTAACTTGTGCTCTAATACCACTTTGTAACACCTCCCACCCCTTTAACCATATTACATTGTGGGAGTGCTACCCTTTTCACCAAGTATCCAAGGTATGTTATGAAGATGGGGTTACAACAACTGCTTTTCTTCAAATTTTATGAATCCTAAAACTAATGCCACCATTTTGTTCAGCTCATCAAGAGTTTTCCAACAATATAAATTTTACCTCAATCTAAGATCTGGGTAAAAATTTATGCTCCATAGAACTTTAGTCCATTAAAGAGGCCATGTCATCAAGAGGAATCTACATGGTACCCATGTGGCCATGCCTAGCTCACGTGGTGCCATCCCATTTCCATGTGGGGGTCCACATGAAAAACATGTCATATCAATATCGTCACATGTTTTTAACATTTAGTTCCATGGTATTACAATTCTTGATATTGGCTTCCCCAAGGTTGGTATTCTAACACTTCTCTCGTGTACCACTTTTCCTGGTATCACATTCCTCTGGTAGCATTTCCCCATTTTCCATGTTCCCCAATACCATGTTCCCCAGTACCATGTTCCCTTGTATTACTTCCCTTGGGTATCATGTTCCCTAGGCTAGTATTCCAACATTACCCATGGGTACCACATTCCTTAATACTATGTTTCCTCGAGGACGCTGGTTTAAAAAATTGATTAAGCTTATCTGATTTCTCTAATTCAATTTTAAATAAGATAATATCGTCTTAATAAAAGGATTATAAATTAATCCCATGCATATCGTTCACCGAATTTTACGTATAAAACACATTATTTCAAAGATGTTGGTCTGATGTCATCAATTCAAAGGAACATCTAATAAACTACCATCGCTTCCCTTGTACAACTTGCAATATGGTCAAACTTGTTCAGACATATATGACTATCAATTAACTAAACATAAATGCAAACGTTTTCATAAGTATACAAGAAAAGTTGTTTCCCATCTATTAGACATCACTACTCCTCTGAACAAGCTGAGTTACAATATTCGGAAACCATTGTTGTCAACTAAAAGAGAATAAACACAGAGTTTCTCATATCAGTTATGAACATAATGTTGAACGTCATAGTGTAGACATTCATTAAAATTTCATAGATACACTAGATCCATCGGAACTCTAGATCTACAGAGTTCCAAAAGGGTTCAAATCTCTTGAGGTGCAAACCCCTTTTAGAGTGAGAAGAGATTTGATCCCTCTTGGTGCTTGGTAAATTGGCACCTTAATTTTATTTTTTATTATTATTTGTAATATGCTAATTTTTATGTAATTTGACTGAGTCAAAATGTTTAGATAATATAAAATAACAATAACATAATATGAAATTACAACATATCTTCCATATTGGTCTAGAGAGTGCCCCTTGAGGTAATAAGATCTCATACTAGTCAGAATAATAGCATTGTAAATCAAGGTTCATTATTCAAATATGCAAATATAATATACTTATTTTTGTATCCTAAACCAGTTAGAAACTAAAGGAGGGAATTCCACTCCACCTAATCATAGCCTAGATACATATAAGCTTTCTTGCAGTTGACCCTCCTCAATCCAGATCTAGTGTCTGAGGAATGCTTGCTTAGGGAATTCACAACAAAGGCTCGGGAAAACACTCAAAGTATAGAGGCCACTATCTAGGTGGTTTATCAACTTCACCCTAACAAAAACCACCAATCGAATGTGCACTACATAATCTTAGAGGCCAAGGGTGAGGATTGAGCCTTTAACTTGCGAAATGTGCATTGGAAGGGGCAACACTTACTCAGGATTACGTAAATCTTCACAAGAAGGAGAGAGAAAACTTCAAGATCTAAATGTCGAGGTAGGAAGAAGTGTAGATTTGCCTCAAGGTAAGTTATATTAGTGAATAACACGTGCCATAAATGATCATGCTAAAGGAAAACATACATGCACAAAAATGACCCAACAACGACAATTGCTAGTAAGAAAAGAGCAAGAAGTTGATGTCACACTTGTTAAAAGTGAACGATGGACCGAAAAAACAATTTTACAAGATATTAAAAATAAAAGCACCAACTACTAAGAAAAGAAATGGGAAAAATATAACCCATAAAAGAAAAGTGACATAAGCGACATAAAAAGTGACAAAAAGTGAGACGTCTAAAACTTACCCAGAAAAGCACTCACAGTAAGTCAAAAACTCCTTAATCTCATTGGGAAGTCTAGAGATCCAATTTCAAATGTGAAAATGATCTCTAAGAGCCTATATTATATAGATCTAACCCCTAGCGAGTCAGGCTTCGGTGTATGACACACATGCCTAAAATTAACAAAAAAGTTGTTGGCATTATGATTCAGGTGTTGTCCTTGATGGCAACTCACTCAGAGGTTTGATATAGGTGATGGCAACTTAATCTGATGGCAGTCTAGAGAAGTAGATCAAAAGAGAGATATACGTAGGTTGACCGTGATGAAAGTGCGTATATACGCGGGTAATCAGAGCAAAAGGCGCATATACGTACACACGCATGTGCACAGAATGAAAGGCGCGTATATGTTGGAAAACTTACCTTTGGTCCGTGGCGGTTAGTCCTTGGAACTTGAACCTATGGTTTTGGACCATGGTACCTTGTCAGATGTGTTGATCCCTGGTATTGGGTTCATGGTATTGTTTCTACATGGTTTTGGACCATGGTATTGAGAGAAGCCTAAACCTATATAAGGAGAAGATCATTAGGCCAAGATGGGGTGCAAGTGTGAGCAAGTGATGAAGATCTGATAAAGTGTGAGATCCAGATGCTGGTTATGGGTTTGTGATGTCTTGCTTGATCTGAACCAAGGAGGCACTCATGTGAAGGATGATGAATGATGGATTCGGATCTCAAGGCTTGGAATGATTATCTTTATATGGGTTGAGTATGGATAGACTAGATCTATTGACGCATGTTTATGAATGTTATGATTTGGGTATGTTCTGATGTCTGAAGTAGCTGCAAAGTTATGAGGTTGAATTTGCAGATCTGTACGCGGGTTTTCCTTGGTAAAAGGGCGTATACACGCAGGTTGGGTTCGTCCAAGTAGCGTATACATTATGAAATTTGGTGTTTCAGGTTGCTATTGATTCTAGTGGTTGTTACAGAGTTGTGGGCTCTGGTTGTGTTCTGTGACAGGGTTTCAGTATTGGGTGATTCAGAGATTGATTGTATTGCAATGGTGATTGTTTTATGGATCCAGTTTGAAAATTGATGAAACGTGGTCCGTGGATGATTGTAGGCCGGCACCTACGTACTGGTAAACATATTGGCCAGTACAAGAGCCAAGGGGGTTGTAGCTCCCTTCCAGGAGCAGCTGGAAAACGAGTGAAGGTTGGAGCCTTCAGTTGGCCAGCGCCTACGTACTAGTAAATGGAACGGCTAGTACAAGAGCTAAGAAGGTTGTAGCCTTCTGCAGGTAGAACCCTGCGTACT
>APFE031409388.1:607154-617885 GCA_000404065.3 Pinus taeda | reverse complement strand
CTGTTAATATGGTTAATAATGTTCTGATGCATTTACTGAAGATAAGTTAACTGAATCATAAGATTACTGCATGTACGCTGGTTGCATTTAACACAGTCGCGTATATACGTGGATATCCTTAACCGAAGTCGCGTATATGAATCTGAGTATGAAAAATGAAAAAGTTTTACTGACTTGATAATACTGATTCACCCCCCCTCTCAGTATTATTTCCAACAAAAGTGACACTTGGTCTTGAGATCGAAAAATGTAACTTTGTGCCACTTGTCAAACATTAATTATGCACTTCCTATTATCTAGGGATGAGCACTTATCTTATTTCAGGAAATTTCACATTCACACATGTATAAGGGACTGGACAATTCCTAGCAATAAGGGATTGTGTAGTTCACTGTCTCAGTGAATTACATAGGTTTTGATGGTGAGATAGGGTCAACACAATTTTTGTGCTTAGTGGTTGCCTGTCTTCAAGGATTATGCAATTTTTATCCTCAAGGAATAACACAATTTTAAATGAGAGTGGATTGTGCAGTTCCTAGAGGGAAGACCGATAGTAGGTGCAAGATCAGGGCAAGAGATGGATTTTGTTAGAAATAGTTTAGTTATCATTGATAGAACTTAGTCATTATCAAGGAAACCTAATGAGGTCATCACAAGCACTGCATGCATAGAAGAGTCTTCACAATCACAGGGGATACTTGATGATAGTGGAAAATATGTTCTTGCAAAAAAAGGTAGGTTCCAAAATCAAGGCATGGGAAATTGTTTTGGGGGTTTTAACATCTACAACACTTGGCGACACACTAGTAGAACCCCAACTCTCTGTATGAGTCTAACTTTATAAACCAGATCTAGCTCTTTAGGAAGTATTATTCATTTCATTGATTACCACAACTTCTTTACTTTTCTCAAGTTAAAGATATCATCCCCTTATTTTCTTCATTGACGACACACTAAGAAAATCAAGTCTAGCTTCATTGTTTCGATTGGGGATAAAGAGTATGTAGATACATATGGGACGGATAATTAGAGTCTTGGTTTGTATCGATGGTGTTGCTCTGCTTCCAGTATGTATGGACAATACCATGGCAAAGTCACTTTAGGGACACAAACATTGCTCCGCTACTAGCGAGCTTGGATAGTACCCCGATGTAGTTTCTTTCTTAACCTCCCTACGTAGGAAGCGTTTCTCTTCTTTCACCCTTTGTTTATTTTCGTATTTTATAGAATTGTGCATTGGCACTTATTTATTTCATGGGGAAGTAAAGGGATCCTGACTTATTGAGAGTAGAGGAGGTTTTCCCTTCGGAGAGGGATATTTATACACCTCTGAAATACAATCCACTTGTTTAAGATTCCTCCCCTCCTTACTCAACTAGACTTAGTTGACCGATACAACATAAAATAACCGATTAGAGAAGAGGGTACTAGTTATAGATTCAAGCATCGTAATTCCACTAAGGTTTTCTCCAAGGAAGAATTTATTTTCCAGCCATGCATCATTGACTAAAATATACAAGGTTCATGGAAAGAGAAGGAATAAACAAAAAGCCAAGCCTTGAAAGTCATACAATATCCTCTTGAACTCTACCATGCTGATTTTTAAAGTAGAACACTATCTCATGCAAGGATTATTATGACGAAAAAAAAGGATAGGGAAAAAGTAAAACCAAAAAAAAATCAAACTCAACTAGACTAATCCTACTCCCATACTAACAAATAAATGAAACTTATAGTAAAGCCATTGAAGCATTACCTGGCTTATATCAGCGTGGGAATCAAAAACAAGAAAAAGCCTCAAGAAAAGTGCATGACAAGAAATATAAAGGATGACATATTCTAAAATATGAAGGAAGAAAAGTGCAACAAGAAAGTGTGTTCAAAACAATTTGTTGATGCGTCATGGTGTGTGCACACATCGCGACAAACTCTCTAATCAAAACATCCATTTTGAATTTCAAACTTGGCAAACATGAAGAAAGATAGGAACTTTTGTTTCACAAAATGGTTGGCCAAGTATGATTCCTCCAACCATTGAGCAATAGGATCATGATAAGAAGGTGAAGGTTTTGAGACTGAAAGATAGGTTCATTTACAAATTTTGTGATCACCTAATGAGGACTATTTCAAGGAACACTGTTAATCTGATCATGCTTGGAACAATAATCAAGATTGCGAGAACCTAGCATAACCATTAGTGTAGGCTAAAGTGTCTCGACAACTTAACAAAGCTCCAAGATATTTGAAGATAGATCGTAAGAAACCAAAGGTTTGGAATGATCAACAATTCAGTATATAGTTTCATTATTAGATGAATCAATAAACACATTAAGACAACCATGATAAAAAATAAAAAATAAAATAAAAAATAAAAATAAAAGTAAAAATAAAAATACAAATAAATAATAAAAAATAAGAAATAAAAGTAAAATAAAAAAATCTTGGAAAGAAAGGATTCCTAATGAATTGATGAATCATAGGGAGGAGCAGACTAAAAAATGGAGATTTCATTCTCTGCTTGTTTAGATTGAGAAGATAAAGGATGAGATAGATCATGAAGAGAATTTTTTTCTCACCCCACTTTGATGTAAAACTTTCATTCCACCATTTTTCACTGCAATCTGAATTAAAATCCTCAAATATTGACTCATCGAAAGATGTGATAGTTGCGATGGGCTCATGGAATATGTGAGGATAATGGGTGAGAGGTGAGGAAATGTTTGGAATATTAGAAGGAATATCATCTTCCATCCCAAAATCTTGTTCAAAACCAGAATCCCTCACATAGGCATTATGAAAAATATCACAAATTTCTTGGTCACCACTAAATCCATCTTGGAATTGATCCTCTTGAGAATCAAAAGTAGTAGTTGTAACAGGTTGATGTGACATATCACGATCAGGAGGACCATAGGAACTAACCAATGGAGAATGGAAGGAAATAATATCATTAATTATATCAGATTCAAAATTGAAACTTTTGTTCGAATTTTGAATATGCGGGGTGGGAGAAAATGGTGGTCGATCAATAGATTGAATATCAAGTTTGGCATCCTCAACTTGTGTGCACACAGTTGTTTGGTTTAATGGAGAATGAGAAGAAGATGACGAGTTACATGGAAAAATAACTTCCTCTTCCACAGATTTGAGAGATCCATAACCAAGAAATATTGGGAGACTTTCAAAATATTTATATTTAGACGGATTCAAAGAAATATAAGCAAGATACTAAAAATTCTCTTTCATAGATTTCTAATCAATATCATCCTCAAAAAACTCATAACAAAAGTGAATGAAACGATCATGAAAATAATCAAGAGATTCATTAGGTCTTTTTTTTCTAAGACGAATGATTTTCTTATAAACACTTTCATAATCATACTTGTTAAAGGTTGATGAAACTCCTTGACAATATGTTCAAAAGAGTGAATGGAGGCGGTCAGAAATGTATAACACCATTATTTAATGCATGCTTTGAATGTAAGGATAAACAAATTGACGGTAGTATCCTCACAATCAATTTCACGATAAGTGCCAAATTTAAGAAAACAAGAAGTGTGCTCAAGAATGGTTGTTCCACCCTCATCATCATATTCCAAATTCGACCTCAAGGAACTTTCAGATTTGTAACTTTGGAAAAACATGCTAGAGTTAAGATTTGGGAAGTATCCATTTAAAGATAAGAATGGTTCAAACAAACTTTGCAGGCCCAACTTATCATGTGGCCCTCCTGCTCGTTCCAAAATCTTGTTGACGACGTTGGAAGCCACAATAGGGGAGTGGGTCAACCTGATGTGAAGTCCCAATTAGACCCCATACTGTTTGGAGTAGGAACCCCAACTAGAAAATGGCTGGTTACCGAAGTGGTGGGTTTTAGTAATGTGTCTTGGCTGCGATAAACACATATAATGATATATACATGAATTTGGTGGAAACAAGTGTATGAACTTTGTGAAGTGTCAAGTTTAACGTATGAGAGGTTATGTCACGTCAAATAGAGAGAAATCAATCCCCTTAGAAGCATTTAACAGTACTTATCTTAGAAGAGACACATGAGCAATAAAAGAGAATCATTAGTTAACTTGAAAAATAGTTCACAAGATAAAAAATGATTGAAATAACATCATAACATGCATTCAATAATATTCATACTAAAGAAAACGAATTAGTTCATAAGAATTAGCATAAATGAAATAACACATATTGCAAACATAACAAGAATAGTCTTATTACATCCACAACATATGCATGAAGATGTGTTGGCTCTGAGATTTTATTAAAAGTGAAAATTCTAGACATACATTTACAATTGAAAAGACACTAACCCCAATAGTGGAACATGAAGCCAAAAATTGCTTCTCTAAAGAAAGATAATCCTCCTATGCTAAACATGAGAAGCAAAGGCTCCAAAAAAAGCTCCCAAGATTTTGATTCCAAGCCCTTTTCTTGAGTTATGAGGGTGTACTTATAACATATGAGATGGCCATCCATCTGCCTTTGTGACCTTTGGAGTCCCCTCGCGACTCTTTGTCTTCCTTTGTCCTTTTCTAACTAATGACCTTTCATATTCCACAATCGACACTTGGACTTCCACTTACATATTTATTTCAAAAATAATATTACAAATACCTATATGAGAAATAAATTGGTGGAGCCTCATAAAAAATCCTAATATGACAAAATAATGTATCAAGCTTGAGTTTGAGGAAACACTAACTCAACAACTTCAACTTGCAGATATTCAGTTGCATAGCAATGCCAAGGTTTGTATTGTGCGATGGTCTCCTCAAACTTTGCGAGAGGATTAGGCTGAAAGAAACCTCTAGCCTCCATTGCATCTGGGTATACAATTTTGGAGCCAGTTTGTGTTTCCTTCTTCAATAAGAACAACATAACCTTTCCTCTTATTATTTCTTCTCTTGTTCTTCCTTCTATCTTTGATCTTCTTCTTTCCTCTTTCTCTCTATTGCCATAGAAACTTTCAAAATAGATGGATCTGCTTTCATTTTGCGGCTTTTATCCTCTATTGGACTGTGTGCAACCTTCCTTTTATACTTTATGCTCACTAGGTTGTGCTTCTTTGATTGCCTCGCATCCAGAGTAGCTTCCTTTATGGAGTCACATGTGATGGACCTACATGGCTGACTGGTGCATGGGGCCTAGAGGAATTATAACAATTTTTAATATTTTCCTCCTCTAGTATAGAGTAGGTCCCACTTGGCCAATTGAAATGTATCTTGCCACAATGTTGCTCTCTGTAGTGTCTTTTGAGGCTGAACTCTTTGGAGGCATGATGACGACAAATGATGAAAGAGATGAGCTCAAAACCTACAGTACCTATATCACAAGATGCACTCATGGTAAAAAAATATTAGAAAAGAAAATCAGTTCATTGATTAAGATTAAATAAAAAAACACACTCACTGGGGATAAGGATTATGCAGTTTTAGATTAGGCTCATGAATTATGCATTGTACAGTCTCAACAGACAAGGGAGGAGCTTGAGGCTTGAGGCTGCGTAATGCACAGTATCAACTGGGAATACTGAGGGAAGGGATTACACATTGCACAGTCTTAGTTTCTAGGGTTGAGGCTTGAGGCCTAGAACTGCGTAATTCGCAAATAAGCAAGCCAGTCACTACACAGTATGTTGTTTCAAATGCCAAGGGTAATGCTTAAGCCTTGAACTTGCGAAATGCATAGTGGAAGGGGTATCTGTAACTCAAGATTGTGCAAATTTTCTCGAGAAGGAGAGAGAAAACTTCAAGACCTTAGTGTCGTGGCAGGAAAAAGTGTATATTGGCCTCGAGGTAAGTTAGATCAATGAATAACATGTGCTAGAAAAAATCATGCAAAAGGAAAAACATACATGCACAAAATGACCCAGCAATGACAATTGTTGGTAGGCAAAAAGCAAGAAGTCAATGTGACACTTGTTAAAAGTGAACAACGAACCAAAAAAACACTTGAACAAGCTAATAACAATAAAAATTTCAGGTACTTAGAAAGTAAATGGGAAAAATAACACTCATAAAAGAAAAAGTGACAAAAGTGACAACAAGCAACAAATGCAAAACTTACCAAGAAAAGCGTTGCAAACTAAGTGAAAATATCATTGACCTCATTGGGAAGGCTAGATCTCTTATGATTTTAAATGTGCAAATGATCTCTAAGAGCATCTATTATATAGATATAACCCCGTGGGGGTTAGGTTAGGTTTTATGACGCGCATGCCTAAAATCAAGGAAAAAGTGACACTTGGCTTAAGATCAAAACCACTTGTAAAAAATTAATCATGCAATCCCTATTATCTAGGGATGAGCACTTAACTTATTCTGGGAAACTACACATTCACATTGGTAGAAGGGACTGCGCAATTGCCATCAACAAGGGATTGTGCAGTTCACTGTCTTAGTGAATTGTGCAGTTTCTGATGATGAGAGAGGGCCAACGCAGTTTCTGTGCTTAGTGGAGACTTTGCACAACACAGTGCCATGCGTGAAGCCTCAAGCTTGGCCACTGAGATTGTGCAATACTCAATCTTTTCCCTCAATCTGCCTAGCCGAGACTGCACATTGCACAGTCTTAAGCCACAAGCTCCTCCCTTGTCTATTAAGACTATGCAATGCGTAGTTCAAGAGCCCATTATGCCTCCCTGAAACCCATAAACTATGAAATCCTTCTCTCCAGTGAGTGTGTTTCTATTTTAACGTTGATAAATGAACTGATCAACTTGATCTAATTTTGTTTTGCCATGAGTGCATCTTGTGATGACCCGAATTGGATGCATGAAAATTATCAAAGTTCTATGACTGTATCAATCAGGACAGACTTCAAAAAAACTTGTGAACAAAGAGCTATCAGGAAGACCTCTACACAGTAGCAGTTTGTAGCCAGCAAGGAATGACGAGGACCTCGGTCAAAGCATGCTAACCGAGGCCCATGGAGACCGCGTAGGACGCAAACTAGCAGTTGGGAAGTCCGGATCGAAAAATGAAGGCCGTTTTAGTGCTAATCACACATCACTGGGAAAAATCCCTCGAGAAGGAAAAGCCCCAAGCACTTGGTCACATGGGAAGCCGGGAAACCGTAGGGAAAGTGATAAAGCAAAAGGCAGGCCTCGTGCTCCAAAACCGACAGAATATCGGAGGCATGTTAGGCAGTAAGCGAATTTGGCAGGAGAATGAACGATTCCATACATTGCATGACGCGTGTCCAGCGAATGAGAGAGAAAACTTCCTCTGATGACGAGCTAACAGTCGAGCAAGTCAACCACATGATAAGAGAAAACATCGTAGGATCTGAGGGCTCCAGATCTGACAGCGGAGATTGTGCCCGACGAATGACCAGATCTGGAGGGAGAATTAAGTTGCAGCGTATAAAAGTCTGAAGTCTAATTTGACCACTGAGTTGGCAGATGAATCATTACACAGTGTAACTGAAATACCGAACCGTTTGAGGAAGAGCTGATATAGTTCGTGAGAGCAAAAGTGGCCACTTCCCTACAAAACTTTACACAGTGGCGATGACGCAGAGGCAAGGAACTCCAAGTGAATAGTAGCAGGTGATCCGAAGGGGCGGAAGAGGAAGTGAACAATCATGATACAAATTGGCTTTAAGCCATGAACAGACATAGAACATGAACAAGAAAGTGAGCGAGCACTATAAGAAAGAAGGAGATAGTGAGACAAAGAGACGGAACATAGAATAAGCAAGAAGCAGAAAACATAGAGCCGAGCTAACCTACAGAGTAAGGTAGCATCGAGCAGATAGAAGGCTTGAGAGGTTTGAGCAATCCCTAAGAGGATATCTGTTGGGAACTGGGTACCAAATTGGACTCATCCCATTCAAGACCAGTTGAGGTCAAGACTTAGCAAGGAAGAGTCTGTGAACTCTAGTGGCTTCGGGAATCCAAGAACCACCCTGCTAAGCATCATCTATTGCAAGAGACTCAAATTGAGCTCCTCATTGTAAAAACTCTACTTTAAAGACACAATAAGAAAAGGCCACCACTAAAGGCTGGACCAGAGACATAGCCCAGGAGGATTGGGTGAACTCCTTGTTAATTTGTTGTGTTCTTGTATTTGCTTACTGTGTTTCTCTTACTATTTTCCATTTTCCAGTGTCTGTTTATTTTGTAATCTGATCGATCCGTTGCCTAAGATAACATAGACACACACCAGCACATGAGTCTGTAATACCTTCATTCATTAATTAATTAACTGAGATCACTCACGAGTGATTTTCAAATCAAGTGGTATCAGAGCTCAAGGCTGTTAAGGTTAGACATGCTTGTGTTGGATTTAGCTATTGAATGCTAACTAGATCAAAGCTAAAATTAGGAGAAGGAGAGTTGGTCGAAACTAATCTTGAAATTGGGAGAGTCTATCCTCAGAAGACAATGTCAGAGGAAGTTTCTATGGGGCTAGACCCTCAATTCATAGATAGTTTCCTAGCCATAAATTCCATGGTAGAGGAAATGTATAGGGACTTTAGAAAACACAAAGATGAAGATTCATCAGGCTCCAAACAAGATAAAGGAGAAGATGAGTCTCACTTTCATGACCACTTAAAGGCAAAGGGAAATAAGAAAGCTTTCTTACACCTCCTAATAGCCCTGAACATAAAAAGAAGGCATCTTTGATGAAAATAGATGTCCAATTTGATTTACCTATATATGATGGAGAGTTGAATGCAGAAAAGCTGGACAATTGGATTAGACAAATTGATGTTTATTGCAGAGTGTAGAATATCAATTTAGACAAGAGAAAGATTCAACTGTCAAGCCTACTCCTTGGAGGCACTACCTTGGTTTGGTGGGAAGGCAGGACCCAAGCTGACCTGAAGAGACATGGTAAGACTATCTCTGTCTAGAGTGAATTTGTTTCTGCAATCAAAAAGTAGTTCTATCCATTGGCCTACATGTAGCAAGCCATGATGAGCTGGCAAACTCTTCGATAGTTGAAAGGGAAAAGTGTACAGGGATACACTCAAGCATTTAGAAAGAGAGCATTGATTCTAGGAATCTCATTAGACTCACCTGAGACAATGTTGAAGTACATTGGTGGTCTATACAGCTACATGAGGCACATTATCCTCATGTTTAATCCCACTAGTATAAATGAGGTATCTGTTCAAGATACTAACCTAGAAGCTAGAGGAAAGAATGGAAGTCTAGAAGTTGGGGGATCGTCCCAACCCACTGCAAGCAAGAATAAGGAGAAAACAAAGCAGAAATGGAAAGCAAGGAAGGCTAACATTGCACAGAAAAGCAAGTCTTCATGCACTCACTGTAAAAAGGATGGGCATGATGATGAGCACAATTGGATTCTGCATTCGGAGCTGAGACCTAAGAAGTTCAAGGGCAAGTAGAAGAAGACTACTACAGCTATTCAAAAAGATTTGGGGTCAGACTCAGGAAATGAAACAACTATTGCAGCCATAGGTATAAGAGGTAAGAATTCTGAAGCATCTACTAGTAATTCTGCACAATCTACTATTGACAAAGAAAATGAGAGAAAAAGACATGAGAATTTCCATATTCGAGTTATTTCCAAACATCAAAAGATTGATACTTTGTTTGATAATGGCTCACAATTAAATTTAATTTCTGAAGCAATTGTAAAGAAGTTCGGATTAGTGACTACACCTCACAAGAAACCATACCCATTAGGATGGTTAAATGATAAAGCACAACTACAAGTGACTAGACAATGCAAACTCAAGTTTTCTTTTGGGTCAGCATTTGTAGATGCGGTTGAGTTAGACATAATTCCTTTGGATATATGTGAATTATTTTAGGAAGTCCTTACTTGTATGACAGAAAAGCTATTTTCTATAGAGCCGAGAACAAGTATCTACTTGTTAAAGAGGGAATCGAATACTTTGTAAGAGCTCGTAAGCTCAAGAATAATTATACTTTCATAAACTCAAGGCAGATGAAAAGAATGATAAATTCATGCAAACAATTCTTACTAATGGTTGTAAAGGAAAAGGAACTTGATAAAACCAATGTATTTGAGGGTTGTAATGCTAAACAACAAGTTGATTTCGAAAAGGTTGTTTCAAAGTATGATATGTTGTTTCAAGAACCTAAAGGTCTGCCACCCAAAAAGGAAATAGTGCATGACATTATTTTGCAGCAAGATGCTCCACTGCCTAAAATTGGAATGTACAAGTTGTCCACTTTAGAGAACACAGAAATCAAGAAGTAAGTGCAGGAGTTGCTCAAGAAGGGGTTCATCAGACCTAGCACATCACCATAAGGGTCACCAATCGTTTTGGTGAGAAAGAAAGATGAATTGTGGGGAATGTGCATTGATTACCGAGCACTGAATAAGATAACAATCAAAAATCGTTATCCCCTTCCCTCGCATCGATGATCTTTTAGATCAATTGAAAGGAGATGTTTATTTTTCCAAGCTAGACTTGCATAGTGGATACCGTCAAGTCAGAGTTGCAAAACAAGATGCATGGAAGATTGCTTTCAAAACAAAGCAGGGGTTGTATGAGTGGCTGGTTATGCCTTTTGGATTAAATAATTCTGCTACTTTCTTGAGATTAATGAATGATGTACTCTGACCTTTTCTTGATGATTTTGTTATTGTGTATCTGGATGACATTCTGATATTTAGCAAAATGTGGGAAGAACACTTAAAGCATGTTAAGCAGACACTAGAAGTTTTGAAAAGAGAAAAACTTTATGTTAAACTCTCAAAATGTGAATTTGGC
>APFE031409388.1:578071-605205 GCA_000404065.3 Pinus taeda | reverse complement strand
TCATTGAACAAATCCAAGAGATCCACCAGGTAGTACAGGAATAGCTGGAAAAGAGCCAAGCCAAATACAAGGCAAGGCATGACAAGCATCGGATGGAGCATAGTTTCCAAGTTGATGACCAATTCTGGCTATATATCAACAAGGACAGGATGCAAGGTGAAGGTAAAACTCTAAAGCATATCAAGTATGGACCCTTCAAGATACTTGAGAAGATTGGTGAGAATGATTTTCGCCTTGATCTACCAGCTTACATGTACATCTACTCAGTCGTAAATGTAGATTGCTTGAGATTTTTTGAACCTTCACTAATTGAAGATCCCGAAGAGCAGAGTCAACTGCCTTCTATTGATGACCTGCTACCTGAATATCTTAATGAATTGCAGGAAGACACAGTTCTCGACAGAAAGGTGAGGGCGACACATAGGGGAGATGTTGAGTACCTCAGAGTTGGCCTCAAGGGTTCAAAGCCGAGCCGTGCAAAGTGGATAGAGCTTGGATAAGTGAGACGATTGTACCCTCACTTAGTCGATGCTTGAAAACCAACTTTTGGTGGTCCAAAAGCCTTTTTAGTAGGAAGGTCTTGATCCAAATTGGATCCATGAAAATTATCAAAGTGCTATGACTGTATCAATCAGGACAGACTTCAAAAAAACTTATGAACAAAGATTTATCAGGAATACCTCTGGACAGCGGCAGTTTGTAGCCAGCAAGGAACAATGAGGACCTTGATCAAAGCGTGCTGACCGAGGCCCATGGAGACTGTGCAGGATGCAAACTAGTAGTTGGGAAGTTTGAATCGGAGAACGGAGGCTGTTTTAGCACTAATCACGCATCGCTAGGCAAAACCCCTCATGAAGGAAAAGCCCCGAGTGCTCGATCGCATGGGAAGCTGGGAAACCATAGGGAAAGCGCTAAAGCAAAAGGCGAGCCCTGCGCTCCAAAACCGCTAGAATATCGGAGGCATGTTGGGCGGTAAGCAGATTTGGCAGGAGAACAAGCGATTACATACATTGCAAGATGCATGTCCAGTGGATGAGAGAGAAAACCGCCTCTCATTGCGAGCTAATGGTCGAGCAAGTCAACCGTGCGATAAGAGCAAACACCATAGGATCTAGGGGCTTTAGATCTGATGGCAGAGATTGCGCCCGATGTATGACCAAATCTGGAGGGAGAATTAAGTTGCGGCATATGAAAGTTTGAAGTCTGATTTGAACACTGAGTTAGCGAATGAATCATTACACAGCGTAACCAAAATACCGAACCGTTTGGGGAAGATCTGGTGCAGTTCGTGAGAGGACAAGTGGCCACTTCCCTACGAGACATTACACAGTGGTGATGACGTAGAGGCAAGGAACTCCAAGCGAACAACAATAGGCAATCCAAAGGGGTGGAAGAGGAAGCGAATAGTCATGAGAAAAATTGGCTTTAAGCCATGAACAGATAGAGAAGAGGAACAAGCAAGCAAGTGAGCACTGTAAGAAAGAAGGAGATAGTGAGACAAAGAGATGGAACAGAGAATAAGCAAGAAGAAAAAAATAGAGAGCCAAGCTAACCTACAGAGTAAGGTAGCATCAAGCAGACATAAGGCTTGAGAGGTTTGAAAAATCCCTGAGAGGATATCTGTCAAGAATTGGGTACCAAATTGGACTCATCCCATTCAAGACCAGTTGAGGTCGAGACTTAGCAAGGAAGATTCTATGCACTCTAGTGGCTTGGGGAATCCAAGAACTACCCTACTAAGCATCATCTATTGCAAGAGACTCAAATTGAGCTCCTCAGTGTAAAAATTCTGCTTTAAAGACACAATAAGAAAAGGCCACCACTGAAAGTTGGACCGGAGACGTAGCCCGAGAGGATTGGGTGAACTCCTTGTTAATTTGTTGTGTTCTTGTATTTGCTTACTGTGTTTCTCTTACTGTTTTCCATTTTCCAGTGTCTGTGTATTTTTCAATCTAATCAATCTGTTGCCTAAGATAACATAGACACACACCAGCACATGACTCTGTAATACCTTCATTCATTAATTAATTAACTGAGATCACTCACAAGTGATTTTCAAATAATGTGATATAGGTACTGCAGGTTTTGAGCTCATCTCTCATTCATCAGTTGTCATCATCATTCCTATAAAGAGATTAGCCTCAAAAGACACTACAGAGAGCAACATTACGCTAAGATAAATTTCAATTGGGTAAGTGGGACCTACTCTAGACCAGAGGATGAAAATATTAAAAATTGTTATAATGCCTCTAAGCCCCGTGCGCCAGCCAGCCATGCAGATCCATCATATGTGACTCCAAAACAGAAAGCTACTTCAACTGTAGGAAAATTAGAGAATCACAACCCAATGAGCATAAAGTATTTTCAAAAAATCCAACAAAGGAACAAAGTCGCAAATTCAAAGCAGATCCAACTATTTTCAAAGCAATTATGGGAACAAAGAGAACGAGGAAACATAAGAGGCAAGAAGAAGAGCAAAGACAGAATGGAGAATGGGAGAAGAAAGAACAATAGGAAATGCAGATACAAGAATAAGAAATGAGGAGAAAATAAGAAGAAGAAACAATGCTAAAGAAAGCTGAAGAATAAGAGAAAAATCATATACAAGAGGAAGAAAGAAAACAACAATAATATAAATAACTTGCCTAGGAGATTCAAGACTTGATAGTTATTCAAGACTTGGAGGTAAAGTCCGAATAAAAAAATTAGGATGTTGATATTATGCCTTGTACATAATAGATCAACACTCAATCTCCCCCTCCTCAAGTAGAAGGGAAAGCTTCAAATGATGGAGAGGAAATTTCTCCTCTTGATGACAATCGGGTTACGGATATTTGCAACTTAACTTACAATGAGCTTTAGAAGAAAATTTTGCAAGCAAGAAAGAGGAATTTTCTGAATGACCTCACACATCCTTCTTTCATCAAGGACAAGGTGATTGTAATGGACACCAAAAAGAGTCTCAAAGCTATTTATAAAACCAACTTGGCCTTTGCAGGATCTTCTTAGGAAAACACAAAATATTTGATGGCTAAGAATAGAAAAATGGTGAAGAATTTTATAAGTTACAAGGAAACAGGTAGAACAAATCCAGGCCGAGGTTCAGAAGATATCTCCCACATAGGTGTACTTAGTAAATATTCAGGCAACTATACTTGGTGATGTAATAGCATTGGGAGAAACCATGAAGAACCTCTATGAGGAGTTGATCATCATGCACAAAGCAGTTTTCCCCTTGCATGACATGCAAAATAAATCAAGGAATAATGAAAATCCTCTCAAAGTTGTTCACATAGCTATCATTGTAGTGCATGAATGCAAAATTAAGTACATAGGTGCACCACCTGAGTTGGTTAAGAAAACAAGACAACAAGCTGAGTTGGAGAAAGTTGAAGTCTAGATGCTTATACAAAGCAACAAACAAATTAGTACTTTCATAGGCAACATATTGTCTTCTTATGCACGATTGTACACTAGTGTATATTCTATGGTGAAATCTCATAAGATCCCTTAAGTTAGGACATTCTTAGAAGTAGAAAGAAAAAATGAAATCATACAGGAAGTTTCAGAATACTTGGACCAGTTGAGATAGATTGATACCAAAGTGGACTTGGAAATCAAGAGACATAACATGCAGAAGTATATTGGTGGCCCTGCCAAGATCAACACTATGTTGTTCTTATTGGTGAAGGAAACACAAACTGGCTCCAAAACTATATACCCATATGCAATGGAGGCTAGAGTCTGCTTTCATCCTAAGCCTCTCACAAATTTTGAGGAGACTGTCACACAATACAAATATTAGCATTGCTATGTGATTGAAGATCTGCAAGTTGAAGCTATTGAGCTAGAGTTTCCTCAAACTCAAGCTTGATATGTTACTTTGTCTCATGAGGCTTATTTTTTTAGGCTCCACCCATTTTTGTCTCATATAGATATTTTTAATATTGTTTTTGAAATAAATATGTAAGTGGAAGTCCAAGTGTCAATTGTGAAATATGAAAGGTCATTAATCAGAAAAGGATAAAGGAAGTCAAAGATTCATGAGGGGAGTCCAAAGGTCATAAAGGGAGAAGGATGGTCATCTCATATGTTATAAATACACCCTCATAACTCATGCAAAGGGCTTGGAATCGAAAGCTTGGGAGCTTTGTTTGGAGCCTTGGCTTCTCCTATTTAGCATAGGAGGATTATCTTTCTTTGGAGAAGCAAGCGTTGGCTTCATGTTCCACTATTGGGCTTAGTGTCTTGTCAATTGTAAATGTATGTCCATAACTTTCACTTTTCATAAAAACTCAAAGCCGACACATCTTCATGCATATTTCATGGATGTAGTTAGACTACTTCTTATGTTTGTAATATATTTTATTTCATGTACGCTATTGTTTATGAGCTATTTTTTTTTACTTTAGTATGAATCTTGTTGATTGTGTGTTGTGACATCATTTCGATCATTGTTATCTTGTGAACTATTTTGCAAGTTAACTAATGATTCTCTTTTATTTCTCATGTGTCTCTTGTAATATAAGTACTATTGCATGATTCTAAGGGGCTCACTTTCTCTCTCTTTGATGTGATGGAACCTCTCATGCATTACACTTGACACTTCACAAAGTTCATGCACTTGTTTCCGCCAAAAGTCATGTATATATCATTCTATGTGTTTATGGAACACAAGGAACATTATTAAAAACCACCACTTCAGCAATTAGTTGTATTTCAGTTGGAGATCCTACTCCAAATGATGTGAGGTCTAATTGGGACTTCACATCAAGGAGACACACCCTTTGTTGGTGACTTCTAGCACCATCAACACTTTGCAACAACAATGTGACACTTGTGCAACAGTCCTTGAAACTTTTGGAATTAGTGTAATGCATGTCTTCATGATAATTATGATTCATTAGCACATATATTACCCCTTGAAACAAACCAAAACTACATTTTTGCGATATGTGACACTTTCCATGCTAAAAGACGACACTTTGATTTTCTTCCCAACGAGACTGGGACACCTGGCAAAAACACATGTAGTGACTCTTAATACTAGAAACAAAAAAAGCAAAGTAAAAGTATATAGCCTCTGAAATTTGGATGTAGGCCAAACGTTTGGATGGTGTTGTAGCAACAACAACACTTGTCGACACACTAATTGAATTCCAACTTCTCTGCCTTGGTCAAATCTTTCATGCAGGGTCTATTTCTTCAAGAAGTATTGATTTATGGTGCACATTACTTTGGCTTCCCCACTTACCCCATGTATAAACATAGTCCCCTTCATCCTTTCTTGTTTGAACATAATCATAAGACCAACCATATCACAATGTTTCGATTTTGGAGTAGGGTAATGAAATTCGCGAGCTTAATATATTCAAAGTATGATTTTTCATCTCTAGTGTTGCTCAACTGCCAGCAGGCCTGTATAGTACCCTGACAAAGTCACTTCAGGAACACAATCATTGCTCCACTACCAGTGAACATGTACAATACCGTAGAAAATTTACTTGGTTCACTTCCCTACGTAGGAAGTCTTTCTCTTCTTTCACCCTTTATTTATTTATTTTAATAGGATTGTGCTCTGGCACTTATTTATTTCATGGGGTGGAAGAGGGATCACAACTTATTGAGCACAAATAGGTTGTTCCTTCATAGAATCATATATAAAACCTCTTATATTAGTTTTATTGTTAAGATTCCCCACTTTTCCTTATCTACCTGATTGGATCAACGTGGAAAACACCGAAACATAAAGAATCAAGTGTAGGAATGAGGTTTATAGAATAAAGACAAATATCATGGTTCGACACAAAGATTTCCTTACAAAGGGATCATATTTTCCACTAGAACATCATCGACAAAAAGGTGTAGCCAAGACGAAGAAGAAGGACTGAAGGTTAGCTAAATGTGTAATGTTAGAAATCCCTTTTCAATTCTGCCACATACATTGGAACCAAAACACACTTGCACACTACACTTATTCACACGAATGAAAAGACAAATTGGAAAGACTGAACATGACAAACAAACAAACAAAACAATAGATTGTGTACATAGGATAACACACAACCCTAGATTTTCATTGAAAATATTGTTTCAAATATTGGCCTTTTACAAGAAGAGAGTCAGTGTTCTGGTCCAAATATTTTAGACGATAAGTGTAATGGACAAGCTTCTCATGAATAACAAATAGTCTGATCCACAAGGATTGGAACTTAGTGTGTTTCCGCTTCTCTTTGTGGGCTTTTTCCCACTTCAATACTAGGTCATCCACTCTGAATTCCCTTTTCCCCATAGAATTCATATCAAACCATCTCTTGATACGGTTATAGTGAACACATTTCTTTTCTTTTGCTTTCTTTCTTTATTCCTGTAACTTAAGGAGAGTGTCTATCCTGCTCTAAAACAAGAGAGAATTCTTACCCTAAGATTATTGTGAGAGTTGAAGGGAAGGAAGGTAAATGTTCAGAGTAGGGTGACTTGTTTTCCATAAACCAGGATGAGTGCTTCGTATTCAGCAATGATGTTGGTGCACTCAAATTCCAAGTGGCAACAGATCATATGTTTTCTCTGTTGCGGGTCTATTAAAATGCAACCAACTCTATAGCCCTCCTACATTTTTGAACTACCAAAATATAAAATCCAAGTGTTAGAAATACTAGAGCTACGTCTTATACTGTACTATCTACATCTAATGTACAAAATTCATTAGCACCAAGTAGATTTCGAGGAAGGAGTTCCAATTGTGTATCAGGAGGGATGAATGAAAGTTCTACCAAATAACATCTGTGATTACTTCGAGAAAATTTCCAAATATCAGCTCTGCAAATCCTATTGGTTCATCTTTTCCTCAAGTTGTGTCATGGTATGCTTCATGTAAGGTTCACTTTCAACTCGAATTTGGTTATTTATACCCTTGTATGGAAGCCATAAATGAGACCAGTCCGTCGCAAAGTATCCTTGGAGCTTTCTGGACCAATCTCTGATTAGAAGTAAACCATAGGCTTCGGGAATGTCCACAACTATGATGTTTATGCATTGGTGAAATCTACAATCAAATGACAAATGGATAATATCATTATTAAGTCCACTAGTGGCCTAGACAAGTGATCTTTCCAACTATATGATCTGTGCATCAATTTTATCCCATTTTACATTTACTTTCTTGGCAACCAACAATAGCATAACATTTGTGGATGCATTGGAATCAACCAACAATTATGAACATTATAATTGAAAATTTCAAAAGTTTACATAAATGGAGGTCTGAGAGTGTTATAACTTAAATTTACAACATTTACAACATATTTGATGATGTCGTGATAGTTCCCAGACATTACCTGAGAAACAAAAAACTCTTTACCTATCGAAGTGTGTGACGAGATTGCCTCGAGATTAAATGGTGTGGGGTCTAATTGGGACTTTGCATCTAGGAGACACCCTCCCCTATTGGTGGCTTCTAACACCAACAACAGGACCTTGTAGCTTCTACTTGTTCAACTGTAACCATTATTTGTCTCCCATCATGAATGACTTCTTTGTTTTGTTCTTATCATGCTTATTTTTTTGTCTAATCTCTTAGATTACTACATTTATTTTATTTTTAGTAGCACATGATTTGATACTTGTAGAATAGTTGAATGCATGCATAAACCGCCAAGTGAGGAAGAGGCATGTGAGTGGTGGTCAATGGAATTGGAGAATTATATGAAAAGTTATGCCATAATAAATTAATTGAATAATTATTTAGAGATACTTGTGAGACAGTTTTGGAATTCATACCAGTGGAGATTAAGTTGTAGACACCATTGCATGTGAACCATCAAAATGGAGATGATAAAATATTGCAAAATTTGATTAATGGGGGGTGCAAACCTATATGAGTGGGTCAAGAATATTGTGGAAGACTTTTGTGAGGAGAAAACTTAGATTCAATTATTTGTGAGATGCCTCAAAGAAGAAGAAAAACTTTACAAAAAAGAAGTGAAAGAATGCCAAAGAGAGGAAATAAGAAAGCATCAAAGTAGACCAAAAGGAAATTAAATAATGAAAAAAGAGAGGAAAGAAGAAAAAATCAATGAGAAGTTAGAGAATATATTGAAGAAGAGAATGCATATTGGATGATGATTCAAAAACCCATGTTTGGTATATAGAGGATTGAACAAGACAAGAGGAAACGAAGAAGATCTAAGATGCATGATGCCATGGAACCTCATAAATACAAAAGAGAAGAAGATTCAGTGGAATGATGATTTAAAAGAGAACTAACCCTATTCTAGATAAGAGATGAAATTGATTAGAAGTGGAAGAGGAAGAAACCTTGACAGTTCCTAAGCTAGACATGAATATATAGTTGGTGGAGGTAGGCTTGGGAGCAATGTACTTGTCAAAGCATGGAGGTTAATGAGCCAATACCCACAATACTTAGAACACCATATTTGGCGTAAATAAATCTTAATATTAGTGAAATCCTTTGACACTACCTTGACATTAAACCTATTTTAGCATCAGTTTTGGAGTAAATGTTTAAAAATTTGTTGAGCTAGACACCTTATACAATTGATAAATGAGCTACTTGTGTAATGGTTCATTTCATGTAGACAAATGTTTTAAGTATTTGTTGAGCTAGATACCTTATATAATTGATAATGATTTACTTACGTAGTGGTTCATTGTTGGATTGCTCCAAAGAATTAGGGAAACATTGAGGAGATCGAATTTTGTGAAGAGGCCTTTCGGAAAGAACAATAAACAAAAGATGAAAATGATGGGATAAACTCATTGATGGATAGAATATTGGAAGAAGAACTAGAAATGATGTAAATATCAATACGTGACTTTATCATGATAATATTAGATGTATGGTGCACAATTTGTGTGAATGAGGGTCACATAAAGGACCATTGTAAATACAAGGAGTCAAATGATAGACACCAATACGTCAAAATAGTGAACACATCGTATATTTGCAACATCTATGAAGACATGATGACCCATTCCATGAGAAATTTTTTGCATAATCTAAATAATGGAAAATCAATGTGATGTACCATATGTGAGGAATCAACTCACAATACATTGGAATTAAAACTCAATGGTAGGAACAACTCTAAATAACATACCATGTTACCATGCTCAAGTTGAAAATCCAAATTAGGCTCCACAATGAGGCATTTATCAAGGAAGAGGTAATGAAGGTTACAATAGAAGTGGTGGACATGGAAGGTCTAGTTGATACAAAAAAAAAAGTCATGGTTAACGACGATATGCAAGATTTTTTTCTTTGAATTCTATTAAGAAGATCATTTTTAGTCTAGACTACCTTGTGAAGGGAAAAACAAATATCAATTTTTGTACTAATTACAATGTTTTGGATCATTATGTTATACGTAATATATGACTGCAAAGAAAATTGTCTCCCCTAGGCCTTGTGGACTGACCTAGAACAACAAAAATCAAAGGGAACAATCTATTCCTTAAAATAATTGAATGATGGGATGAGGCATACCTGGAATCTGCCGTAAGCTTTTCTCCTTCCTCGGCTTGTACACTCAAATCCTAGCTCTAATTACGATAATTAGAACATGCACAATCAAACAAGATGAGCCAAATATCCACGACACGACATCAGTGTAGCATAATCCAACCACTTCATTCAATATATCAACATGGTATTGAAATACATGAAATAATAACATTATATATAGGAAAACAATCTACTCTTTGTATTAATAGAAATCGAGAGAGTTACAACCAAAAATAGGAGTTGATCTTATAGAAGAGCTCCCCAAGTTGACTTGTCCTTTTCTTGTGACAAAGTATGCCCATATGTCACCCTAATGCATGGAATAATGACTTTCAAAGCATCATCATGAGGGTAGAACAAATCTCAAAAATCCAACCCCTTTGTTATGGATGGATGTAAATATATAGATGAAGGAGGTAGTTCATGAATTCTTATCCATTTACCAATATAGGATTTAGATCCACTTGAGATAGGAGGATGAGCTCAAGGGATAAGAGGTGAAAACTCCAAGGTATTAGATAGGATTTGAGGATCTTATCCAAGGTAAATGGTTGAAACAACCTTAGGAAACTTCTAGAAGATGAACCTTCAGGATTCTTTTTATTTTTCATGAATTTCTAAAACAAGTGCACAACGCAAAGTTAGAAATGACAACTTATGACTGAAATGCTTTACCTTGTGACAAGTCAAGGTCAAGAACAACCAGTCGAGAGCATCATCTGTTACAATATATTTACATCATGATATATTTGCTAAAGGAGGCATAACCATGCTCAACACATAAGCTAACATTTCATGTACAATGACCAAAAGACATGTCCACAAATGACTGATGGTGGGCCCATGACTAGCTGATTATTTGTATGATCATAACTATCATACATTGTGATCTTGTATTAATCTTGAAATCACAGCCGGGATGGATGAAACTAGATCCAAGGTCTTCTATCTCATTCACATGACCAAACAATGTACGATTCTAACCATATGAATTAATGAGTTGAATTCAAACATGGTAGACACCATCTGTAACACCCTCATCTCATATCTACCCAAGCAAGTGGCTAGCCAGGGTAAATATGTGACTAGAGGCCATTATGATATGATTCAACCTCCTAAGTCACATTAAGGAAGTGGAACTAACAGAAACACACCATACAAACATTCAACATTAGCTTCAGGACCCCTGGGAAGCAATCCAACACTTTAGACAACTTGCCCTTGGGTCCCACTGAGATTTTGGTCAACTTAATCCTCAAATTCTCTCTTGTTATAGGCATGACAATGTCTAGAAACCCAAAGTCGCTCTCACAAGCTTGCCTACCAATGTCTAAAGACTCATTTAGTCAGTGTTATGCCAGAATCCCCAAGATTTGAGCCACTTTTTCAGGCCCAAAGCCCAGGTCACTTCCTAGAATTGAACCATATCTTCAAAATAGTAAAATAACATGGAAATGACAATACTAAAAAAAATACTTTCTTAAGACTTTGACTAGATGCCTACTAGCCATGACAAAAATTTCGTCAAACATATCACAGATATGTAAACTACGGGTGTAAACAATAGTTCTGAGCATAGGGGTCTCATACTTAGCCAAGGATCGTTAAGAACCATTGATGCCTCAACACATCAATTACCATTCCATCCATTAGGTCATAGATACATTGATCATTCAATTACAAGTAAAAACATGATGAAATCCATACATATCTATTGTCATAAAACACATACATAACCAACATAATAGAAACATAAATATTCATGAAAGTACAACCATATAGACCACATACAATCCATCAAAATTCTCATAGAAATACAAGGAGAAATAAACTTTCATTAATGATGCAAAATCTAATCCCAGGATGGGACTTCCACGTTCCAACCAACCATAGAATGGCTGAGCCAAATCTCTCTCTAGCCATTCACCCCCATGCCATTTTCCAAGCATCAATGTGGGATCTCATAGAAAACTTCAATCAAGACTCATCCAGGGATTCCAGAGGCCATCCACCTCAACCCATCAAAGATTGATTCTACCTCACAATCAAACATCACAAAATCATCATCATATTGGTCTCCATCCAAGCCTTCCAGGGCATTCAGAGCGTATCTTCCAACCAAAACTTCTAGGACTAGTAAGTCAACCCACAACTATCATCGGGCTTCCAAAGCATTTGTCCAACCAAGGCTTCCAAGACTAGTAACTCAACCCCCCAAGGGATTCCAGAGCGTTTGTCCAACTAAGGCTTCCAAGACTAGTAACTCAACCCAAGTTGTTACAGGGCTTCCAGAGTGTTTGTCTAACAAGGACTTCCAGGAACTAATAACTCAACCCAACCTAAGGAAACATGAGAACCAACTAAAAACAAACAATGAAAGTAAAACCACAATCACCATGGTTGTCTAGGAAATGGCAAGGCTAGGCAATCCACAGCCAATCTAGGTAATCCTCCATGCCAATGATAGATCATGACCACGAATCAACATGCATTTTCCATGCATGCCAAAAATAGTGAAGAAATCATACATGCAACTCGATACCTACAAGAAAATCTGATGTAGTCGTTGATCCCAATACCCTCTCATGCTTTCTTGCTCTTCCTTTACCTTCTTTCTCCAAGAATCCAAGTATGCCACACCCACATGGAGTACTCCAAGAAACTCTAAGTCTCCAAGAATATGAGAGAGAGAGAGAATAATGAGAGAGCTTCAAAACTGAACAGACAAAAGGTTACCAATGGATCCTCATAAGCCTTTTTATGAATGAGGCTTCTATTTCTTCATTTTCCATTATTTTCCTTCATTTTCCTCCTTAGATGCAACCTGTGACCTTTCACCTCCTTTTCCTCCTAAATTCCATTATTTTCATAAATAAATGTGCCAAAAATGACATTTTGCCTTTCCAAAGCCTTAGCCATTGCCTTTTCCAATTTCCTTGGCCATAAATAATCACAAGTGATCCCCATCACTAGGATTTTGCCTAGTATTCAACTTGGAATAAGTGTCCCATCAACTATGGTTATTATTTTTTCTTTATTTACTTTTATTACATGGAATTTTCACTAGGGCTATTACACCATATAATTACTGAACCATGATGTAAGTCGTTAATAGATGCGAGATAAACCACCGATGATGTTAATGGCTCTCAAGGTACTCTAGTACAATATGTATGGTGTGAATGAATGAGCTGATGTCGAACACCACACATAATCTTTCGGTCAAAGGCCAATGATGTAAACCTATTGGCAAGAGCAAGGAAACTTTCCATTGATGTATGCAAGCACCAAGGTACCTAAGGGGTGTTTATAAGTCAATTTCCTGGATAATGGGATGATGTCGACAGGAAGTGACGTGTCATAGGAGGGCCTTGATGTATCCCCCATCAATGAAATGAAACAGGTATGATGATTTGAGACAGAATGATCAAAATGGTGCTGATACAGAACTGGATTAGGAATGATCAACATGAAATGAAGGATTAAGAGTATTGTAGTAGATAACAACTGAATGACTTCTCTTGAACACAATGACAATAATTAAATGGACATGGAATCATTTACCCAAAACCAAAATGGAGGCTTTGAAAAGGTATGATAAACCAAAAGATAAGCATATTTCTTAACCCAACAACCATGAAGAAGAAGTGGAAGAGTGTCATGTTCAAGAGCGACTCGCTACCATTAACAAGTGGAGTATACCCTTTTCCTAATTTACCCAACCATTATTGGTCAGTACTTCTTTATTTTTGACAAGCTTGAGGAGGATAACATATTATTTATTTGTAGTTCATCCTTTGGATGAATCCTTATGACAATATTTAACGAACCCAGAGAAGGAGTGGTTCGACCATGTCATGATCAACGAGTCCATCATTGTTTGATGTTCTTACAAGTCCAATGAAGGTGAAAACTCAACATATTTTTCATGTTTAGAGAGTTTGAAAAGGAGGCAAAAAAGAAAACTCCAAAGATTCCTTTTCATAGATAGTCTCTTGAGTCCGGAAAGGTAGAAAACGATTCTTAGGAGAACCTCTTAGAAATGTTTGACTAAGGTGTTCCTTTTTCATAGTTAGTCTATCTCAATTTGGAAAAGGGTTAAATCTATATTGAGTAGACATATTTTCATTTACTTTAACGAGTTCAAAAAGACAAGTGCTCGACAATCTTTTCATATTTTGGGAGTTTGAAAAGAGATGAAAGAGAACTCCTCCTAGAGGAATGAGTGGTATAAAGGATAGCTGCTAGTTTCAGTCATGATGGAACTGCTCAAAACAAAAATAGGTCAAGAGGCTAGCTAATAAGACCACTCATCACAATTGTTCCTCAGGTAAGGGTAAAAATCAAGTGAAAGCGTATGATTGGCCAAGTAGATGGTGACAATGGAATGAGAAAACTAAGGTTCATTTGGAAAAAATAGGCTAATAAAAATGGAAATCATGACATATATGATGAGAATGGTTTCATTTTTACATAATATTGAAACAAAGAAAAACTATGCTTTGGAATAAGTTTGCATGCCCCCAACATAATGACTCAATTCAAGGTACATGCCCCCCAACCTTCATTTCATTCACCTAAGTAAACTATTGGTTTCCAATACGTAGATGGAACAAAGGCTCATTTGTGAGATCAAGTGAAAGACTCGACCGGGAATTTACGATATGTAATCAAAGAATCAAATTGGAAGGGGATTTGTTTCATTTTTTAACAAGATTTACATAGCAAAAGAACTATGCTCAGGGGACCTTGTTTCATTTTCTTAACGAGCTTGACACAAGAAAAGGAAATCTGCTCATGATACCTTGTTTCACTTTTTAATGAGCTTGACATAAGAAAATGAACTATGCTCCAGGGACCTTGATCATGACCTATAGAAGGCCATGGCTTCCAAGAGGTTCTCAGTAGATGGGAGAACAATGCTCTAGAAGGGATATATATCAAGGGATAAAATGGAAATATCAAGCTCCAATTCCCCCAATAAATGATTCACCAAATCACCTACTGGATCTAGGTCGAAGGAATTTGAGAAGACAATAAAAGGCTCATGTTCATCGGTAGGTATGTGAATGGGATAGGTTGCCACATAATTAATCTGTGGTAGGGGAGACACTACTTTCATAAAAGGACCATTTAGGGATGTTGGTTGATTGGGATTCAAATTAGGACTAGCAAATGAAAGTTGATTGATAGTCATGATTCTTCCTTCATGCAAGAAACACATCACACGAAAGAGTGAAGAGATAAGGGCTCCCATGACATAGACAATGATTCATGCCTAAGGAGTAAATAAAAATCCAAAGAACCTTGGACTACTATCACATTGATATTGATTGTCTTTCCTCCCAAAGTAATAGGCAACTTAGGAAGGATCTGTAACAGTTGATTGGCTCCTTTATTAAAAGCCAACAGGTTCTGGGTAATAGGCACAAGTTGTGGAGAACCTAAAGCTTTCCAAGTGGTTGAGAACAAAATACTAACATTTAAGCCTTAATATATAATTGTGCCAGGTATGGGCATATTATAAGCCTATATTATGATCTAGAAGGGCACATAAGGAGGAAGACGATATCTTGACAGTCGACCCCAATCAAAGGAAGTGACCATACTACTTGGAGGGGGTGTCATGGGAATGAGAGAAATGCTCCCTTGCACTATGGGAGTAGGAGGATTCCCCCCCTGTGTCGTGGTAATTAGAGGATTGTCCCCTTGTGTCATTGGAATGGGAGGATTTCCCCCTAGTTCATTAGAATTTGAAGAAACGAGAAGAACCTAAGTGGTATGAAGTTCACTCTCTACGGGAAAGGTATGATCAAATGAAGGTGGAATCAAGTCAACCATTTTCTCAACCAATGGTTGGTTGGGAATAGACTCATGGGATTCAGATTCAGAGAGAGTGGTATTGACGAGATTTGGATTATGATTAATCACTTCATCAACTAGTGAAGGATTAGGGGAAAACTTTCAATAACCAGTCGGAAGATGTGGTGGAGAAGTTGTAAGGTTTTCCAACACTTTTGAGGCTTCATCCACATAAGGAAAAATGTGAATAGTATGATTCCCTTCACATAACCTACATGGAAACTTAATTTTACCCTTCTTTCTATGGATCTTACTGTCACTAGTTCATGGTTTATCACAAGGATGATCTACAAAAGATGACGACAAAGCTTGATGAGTGCCTATGGACCACACTTCTAATATCTTGGGAATACTAGGAAAATATCTAAGAAGGTGATCACCCTTACAAGGCATGCAATGGAATTTAAATTTTCGATGTTGATTGGAAGGTTCCTCCATACTAGTTGCATTCATAGCAATGGTTGCTTGGTTGTCCCTCTGCTTATTTTTCTTCTTCATAATCTTCATTTTCTTCTTCTTATCCACCTGGTTACTAAATTTGAGGATTTCACCAGACGAAGAGGAATAATAGGAAGAATATCGAATAGGAGCAGAAGGAAAAGGGTCAATTTTAGGATCATCTTGAGGTAGATATGTTTAGGTGGAGGGGAACTTGGTTGAGAACTAGTTTGGACATTCAAAACCAAAGAGATAAAAAATGACCGAACTAGAAAACCAATGGTAAATCTAGGAAGGGACAATGTTTCCATACAAGGAGCGCCAATATTTACAAAATAAGGAAAAGGACTAGGATTCCTGTCAAAAGGTTTTCCTTGATTGGTCTACTTAGGAAATGTTGCCACTAGTCTCAACCTAATATCCACTAAGGAGCTGTTCTGCAGGGCGGATATTTTTCTACGGTCAATTAATTGATTTTAGAAAAAAAACACAAACAAAAACAGAGAGGGGTAGCTACACAAAAGGTTTTACCAGACAACTTTGAATTGCAATATACCACCTTGGAAAACCAAGGATTTACGTATGGGTAGGAAATCTCCCCGAATGCTTTGTTCAGTGTATCACAATGTATAAGGAGGCTGACTCAGTTATCTATGGATGGATAGCAACCTACAGGGAACTTCCAAAATATAAGCAATAGATCATGGAATTACAATCCATGGTAGTGTTTTTTAATGCATAACCATTCGATGAGAGCATTCCCATATACTTGTAATGTTGACAAGAAACGATAACTCCTACATTTAAAGACATCATAACATGTCTCTAGACTAGACCTCTATGTGTGTATCTAAGTTTCAAATTCTCCTTAGGTTAATATAGTGAATTTTAGAGTTGTTCTTGAATTAGATTTCAAGGCTCAAAACTCAGTGTCACCTGAACACGCCTATGATGCAAATAATATGACAAAAAGAGTTCTTTTCATTTTCCTTTTAACAATGAAAGGACTAACTAAATAGGGGAATAAGAAATCAATAAAAAATGCAACAAACAAGTGATGCAACCATCAATATCCTCACTATTCCAATCAAAATCAAAGCCTTATATGCGATGCAAAGAAATTTTTCTTTTCTTCTCTTTGCTTTTAATGTTTCAAATGCAAAGAAACATATGGATGCAACTTGATCGATAACGAAATCAAACCACACATAATTTAACTGTAATGTAAAATTTTATTTTCAAATTCAATAATCATTCTATGCATACAACCTAAATTTGATAAGAAGAAAAAAAGAACGAAACAAAATCTTATAAAAAGGGTGATGTCACTCAAAGGTAATTAACACTCATACACAATTTCACACTAGGGAATTCCAATTTCACACACAAAACCCTAGATGAAACGCAAAGATATTTTTCTTTTCAATTCCACTTAATTTTCGAAATGAGAGAAAACTAAGATGCATGTCTAATCATTGATAAAAACAAAATTTTCATAACATTGATTGGAACACCAATTATTTCAAGCACTCAAAGACTAAATAAATCAGTTTTCTAATGACCTAATGACAAGAACAATAGAAAATCAAAGAAAATTCTCATCAAAGGCACTCAAACCCATAATAAAACCATATGGAGGCTTATGAGAGACACTAAGACACCGAGGGATACAAGGAAGAGCATCTGGAAGAAGGATGGATAGAGAGAAAACCAAAACAAGGAAAATTTTGGCATGAAATAGGGATCAACATAGGTGCATAAGGGGCACCAGTGCTCTGTAACACATGCATAGTGAGTGATGGGGTGCACTACAATCCAGGTACAAGGAAGGCTAGGGTGCATTGCAACACACTATCTCTAGACCAAAGGGCATGCTAATAAAGGAATCTCAAGTTCTTGCACAAAAAATGCAATGGAATCTCAATGGTAGGTCTTCCTATGTCTAATATGGACTGAGTGAAACTATACATATCAAAACAAGAAGAAAAGTAAACACTAAGGGAAAATAAAACCACTAAGGGATTGAATCGTTCCCCAGTACGGTCGCTAATTTTTTATAAGGAATCTATAGCTACAGACAAAAGTGTCTTCCCTAGGCTTGCTAGACTGACCTAGAACAAAATAAAGTAAAAGGCATAATGTCTTCCTTAAATTAATTGAATGATGGGATGAGGCCTACCTAGAATCGATTTCTCTCCTTCCTCAGAATGTACACTCCAATCCTATATCTGATTGCTATAATCAGAACCTACATAATAAAACAATACAAGCCAATGATCTATGACATTTATGTAGAATAATCCAATCACTTCATTCAATAGATAAACATGGTATTGAAATACATGAAATCATAACATCATATATATGAAAACAATCTACTCTATATATTAATAGAAATGGAGAGAGTTACAACCAAAAATAGGAGTTGATCTTGTAGTAGAGCTCCCAAAGTTGACTTGTCATTTTATTTCCACAAAGTATGCCCATATGTCACCTTAATGCATGGAATAATGACTCTGAAAGCAACAACATGAGGGTAGAATCAATCTCCAAAAGC
Source organism: Pinus taeda (assembly GCA_000404065.3). Classification (NCBI taxonomy): domain Eukaryota; kingdom Viridiplantae; phylum Streptophyta; class Pinopsida; order Pinales; family Pinaceae; genus Pinus; species Pinus taeda. The sequence continues at coordinate 586,825 of APFE031409388.1, read as the reverse complement.
CAACCCCTTGCCTATGGATGGCTGTAAATATATAGATGAGGGAGGTATTTCATGAATTCTTATCCATTTACCAATCTAGGCTTAAGATCCACTTTTGATGTGAGGAAGAACTCAAGGGATAAGAGGTGAAAACTCCAAGGTAGGATCAGAGAGGATTCGAGGCTCTTATCCAAGGTAAATGGTTGAAACGACCTCAAGAAGCATCTAAAAGAGGAAGTTTTGAGATTATTTTTATTTTTCTTGAATTCCTGGAATAATAACACCCAAAAAAAGGGACAACCTAATGGTGATCAATGTAGGTGCAAAGAGGGTCAACGATTGTCCCTAGAGGGCCAAGGTGCGCTAGGACTTAAAAACTTGAAAACTTAGTAGTCAAGAGCAGAAACGCAGGGATTCAGTAGAGTCATTGTTAGGTCTCTATAATAATAGTGTATCCCCCTTATTTTTATTGTTGTGCCCATGTAGCCCCCATGTTATTATTTTTGTGCCCCATAGAAACCCATTACTGTTATTGGTGTGCCCTTACATTATTATTGTTATGTAGGCTCTGATTATATTGTAACCCCTTAGAACCCTATATATATATATATACAAGGGAGGTCTTGTAATGTGTATCATCCAAGAATTATTCATTTAGGTAATTTAAAGGAGGTTTCCCCCTCAAAGAAGATAATTTTAAGTCATTGATATATCTATTTGTGAGCTGGTTGCATAACATTTGGTATCAAAGCTTTGGATTCTAGGGTTTCGCTTCTTAAAACAAGCCATCTTGGAATTTTTGCTATAAATTTTTTTCTACAAGGCTTCAAAAGCTAAAATTATTACCATGTAGAGAAGAAATCTCATGTAACGTCATGTAAAAATTTCATATCTTGGTTCACTATAGTTTCAGTGACATGTTCTGAGAAAGTTAGGGTTTTTATGGGCTCTAGAATTTTGTCTCAAACTAGTGACCTAAGTAAAATCGTCATAACTTTCGTTTCAGGCATCAAATTTGAATTATGTAAAAAGTGTTTGAAAGTGCATGGAATTTGGTTTTTTTTGTAGAAATTTCAGGACCGAAGGTTGAAAAAATGACACGTGGAATTCCATACAACTTTGCTCTACTAAAACAGACCATCATCAGGTCATCGTGGGAGGTTTGGCATAACGCTTTCTTGAAGAGTCCAATCTAAATAAACCTTGTGGGGTTGGAAAGAGAACTTAGAGAACTACCATAGGACGAAATTTCAAAACTTGGAGATCTGAAATTCTAGAGTTACAATCGTTTCAAGAGCGAGATCCTAAAATGAAGGAAAAGGTGTGTATTTAAAAAAAAATTGCATACCTTTTGTTTGAAAAATCAGTTTGAAGTCATTCAAGGGGAACAATGAAGCACAGATATCATAGTTTGATTCCAAAATGCAACAAAACAAAAAAAAATAGACACATTTAGTAAGAAACCAAAAATATCTTCTATGACTCATGAAGAAGAGGAATAAATGCAACATGATATATCAAATTTACAAGGCCAAGTGAAGCAAATTTCGCTCTCGCAAAAAGTAACACAAAATGAATTGGAAGCCATGATGAATTTTAAGATAGATGGTATAAAAAGGGACATGGGAGTTTTGAATGACGGTTTAAAATCATACATGAAAGACATGATGAATGTCAAGATAGAGAGGTTGAAGGAAGGTCTGGCAAAGTTGCTAGAAGAAAGGTGTCCTAGTGGTGACAAGGAAATCCATGAAAATCATGATGAAGACAAAAGTAATATCAATTACAATTATAAAGACTCCAATGTGGGGTTTAAGAACCACCACATTCCAAAGATAGATATGAGCAATTTTGGTGGAAAGGATCCAGTAACTTGGATACTATAGACGGAGTAATATTTTGATCTACATGATGTGCAACCCTTACAAAAGGTACACATTGCATGTCACCTAGTTAATTTTTATGGAGTAAATGATAGCACATTGAATATACAAAGAGCAATACCTTCTTTAGCTAATTGATAAATCTCAAACAAAGGTTTCAATAGCATAACACATTGAAGACTTCCAAAAATTGAATATTAGGATAATTGCTATTCCAAAGGAGCAAATGATTGATGTATTCATAGGGACTTTAAAAGATAACATCCAACATGAGTTTTTCCTTTGGGAACCTTGTTCATTGGATAAGGCATTCAGGGTGGCAAGAAAAGTTGGAAGAAAAATTATGGCAACAAGGAAGTCTAACACTCACAACTGTAAAAATGCAAGTGTTGTTTCTCCTAGTCTTCCACAACCTATAAGGTTGACACCACAAAAATTTGAGGAAAAAATAGAAAAAGGGATTTGTTACAGTTGTGATAGAAAATACACTAAATGTCATAAGTGTGCTGAGAAGAAATTATTATACATAGATTGTGAAGAGGAGGAAGAAAAGGAACAAGAAATATCAAAAGAGGATGATATACACCAGGAACCATCCCCAGAGAAATAAGAAATGAATCTTACCATATCTTGTAATGCATTGGCAAGAATTACCACTCCTCAAGCTCTCAATATAGAAGGATATATCAAGAAGAAAAAGGTAATAGTGTTGATTGATTCAGGTAGTACCCATAATTTTATTCATTATAAGATAGCTAAGGAACTGAATTGCTTCCTATATCCAGCATCATGGTGTCAAGTGGTGGTTGCAAATGGAGGAACTATAAATTTCTATGGAAAGTTCCATAATGTCAAGCTAACCATTCGGGATATGCATTGAATAGTCCAATTCTTTCCATTCCAATGGGTGGTGTTGATGTTTTGCTAGGAGTCCAATGGTTACAATCTTTGGGGAGGATATCTTTCAATTTTCAAGAACTTTTATTAAAAAAAATTGGGAAGAAGAGGAAGTTGAATTAAGGAGCATCACAAGGAAGCTAAGAAAGATACTCAACTCTAATGGCAGGACAAAGCTTCTAAACAAAGAACAATGGGGCGTAATTTCACAATTATGCCCACTATGGGTTTAAACATAGAAATCATCTATTTCTCTAGATCTCCAAAAAGTATTGAACAATCATTCCAAGGTGTTTGAGATTCCCAAAGTCCTCCCACCTATTCATGATCATGATCATGTGATTCACTTGATTCTAGGAAGTGTTCCTCCAAACATCAAACCTTACAGATATCCTTATGCCCAAAAGAGTGAAATTGAATGTAAGGTTGCAAAAATGCTAGAGGCTGGTATAATTCATCCTAGTCAAAGTTCTTTCTCTACTCCAATAGTATTGGTGCAAAAGAATGATGGATCATGGAATATGTGTCCAGATTATAGGGATTTTAATAAGCTCAATATTAAATATAAATTTCCCATTCCTGTCATTGATGAATTGTTGGATGAATTACATGGAGCAATTTACTTCACCAAGTTGGATATTCATCAAGATATCCTCAATTAGAACGAGATTGAAGACATTTTGAAAACAACATTCAGAACTCATGAGGGTCATATTGAATTTTTGGTCATGCTTTTTTCTTCACTAATGCACCTTCCACATTCAAGTTTGATGAATTCCATTTTCAAGCCCTTACTTAGAAAATTTGTGTTTGTATTTTTTGATGATTTACAAATATACAGCAAGTCTTGTAAGGGTCATGTTCAACATATTGAAAGGGTGCTCAAACTATTGGCAGAGAAACTATTATATGAAAAAACTTCCAAATATTTCTTTGGAGTACAGGAGGTGAAATATTTGGGTCATATTGTATCTCATGAGGGTGTTAAGGTAGACCCTAACAAAATTAAATCCATTAAGGAATGGAAAATCCCCACAACCATAAAGCATCTTCGAGGATTTCTCGGGTTGACAGGGTCTTATCGCATGTTTGTTAAGAATTATGAGAGAATAAAAGCACCTCTAACATCATTACTAAATAAAGATGCATTTTCTTGGACTCTAGAAGCAACAAAGGCCTTTGAACAACTTAAAGAGGCAATGTGCCAAACACCAGTCATAGTTGTGCCAAACTTCAGAAAAAATAAAATTAAAATAAATTAAAAATAATTATTAATTAATTCATTAATTAAATTAATTTAATTAAAATTAAATAATAAATAAAGTAATTAATTAATTAATTAAATAATAATTTAATTAAATAAAAATAAATAAATCAATAAATATATAATAAATAAATAATAAATTAATAAATAAAAATAAATAAAAATAAATAAAAATAAATAAATAAATAAATAAAATAAATAAATAATAAAATTATTGTTGGATGTGATGCTTCAAGAAATGGAATTGGTGTTGTTTTTAATGCAAGAAGGAAGACCCATTGCTTTTGAAATTCTCCAACCAAAGGAAAGTATTTACACAAACTATTTATGAGAAGGAAATGTTGGCAATACTACATGCACTAGCAATCGACCTTACTTAATGAGAAGAGACTTCAAGGTAAACACAAATCATGATAGTATTAAATAATTTTTGGAATGAACATTATCTTCAGAAGAGCAGTGAAAATGGGTGACAAAGATGTTGGGTTATGACTTTGAAATCATCTACAAAAAAGGGAAGCAAAATATTGTTGCAGATGCACTCTCAAGAAAGGATGAGGATGTGGAATAATTTATTTGTGCCATTTCTATTGTCCAGCCTAAGTGGATAGCCGAATCAAGGGATGAATGGAAGAATGATGAAGAGGTGTGGTCACTCATTCAAAATTTGCAGCAGGATCCAAGTACATGTGATGCATTTAGTTGGAAAAATGATTCATTATGGTACATAGATCGCTTATATGTTTGTAAGAATTCACAACTCAAACACAATATTCTTTTGGAATTGCACACCTCTCTCTTAGGAGGGCACCTAATATTTTTAAAACTTACCATAGGCAAGAAGGAATTTTTTTTGGATGGCCTTAAATCTAATATTCAGAAATTTGGGCAAAATGTTTGGTTTCCAACAAATAAAGTTTATACAATTAAGACCCTAGGCTGCTACAATATTTGGCCATTCAAGTCATTGTTGGTTAGAGGTATAATGGATTTTTTATTACAAGTTTACCCAAGTCTGAAGGAAAGAGTGTCATCATGGTGGTAGTTGATAGACTTACCAAGTATGAAAATGTTTGTACATTATCTTATCCTTTTAAATCCAACACAGTTGCTACTGCATTTATGGAAATAATGCAAAAGCTTCATGGAAATCCAAAGATTATAGTAAGTGTCAGAGATCCTACTTTCACGGGAAATTTTTGGATGTAATTATTTTCTTGTCTTGTTACTCAATTAGCTCATAGCTCATCTTATCATCCTCAATCTGATGGGAAAACTAAGATAGTGAACAAACGTTTGGAAGGATATCTTTGTTGTTTTGTATCTGACAAAAAAACACAATGGGTCAAGTGGTTACCTATAGCCGAATGGTGGTATAGCAATTCCTTCCATACTATGGCAAAAATGAACCCATTTATGGCACTTTATGGATATCATCCATCACATCATCTTTAAGAGAAAATTCTAAGGTTCAAGTAGTAGAAGATCACATTGAGTATCAACAACAAGTTCTCCAACTCTTAATGGATAACGTTTCTCTGGCGTAGAATTGAATGAAACAATAAGAAGATCAGCATCACAATGAAATAAGTTTTGGTGTAGGTGACTGTGTATTTTTACGGCTACAACCATACAAACAAATGTCTCTCAAGCAAGCTAAGAAGGATAATAAATTATCACCCAAGTACTACGGCCCTTAAAAGGTGTTGCAAAATATTGGTACTATGGCATTATAAATGGAGTTTCCTGCATCTTCCTGAGTACACCAGTTCCATGTTTCATGCTTTAAGAAGATTACAGGTGACAAGCTTCCAGTTCAAACAATGTTTCCAGAAATTGATGAGGGAGGTAGAGAGTACCAAACATGAAGTGCAAAATTCTAAAATCTTAAATGTAATTGCTAGGTTGGGGGTTGACGAAGGGAGAAGATGCATTACTGCAAGGAACCACTTAGATTAAAACTAAGGTGAAAACAAAGATGGGACATCTAGATCCACAAAAAAATCATAATAATAATAATAAAATAAAAAAAAAAAATTATAATGAATCATTGGGAATATTCAAATAAAAAGCCAAAGACAAGCCAATAAAAATATGATAGAAAGAGAAACAAAAAGTAAAATATGGTGTAATTTCTTAACCTCTTAAAGGAAGAGAGCTTGGTGGATAGATTGCTTTAATTATTGAGTATATTAAAAAATTGTAATGGATGATAGAAAACATTTAGAACTTGGAATGGTAGAAAACATTTGTGCCAATTGAATAAGATGAAATAATTCTCGACTAATATGATCTACAAGTCAACCTCAATATTAGACGATTTTCAATTCATTGGTTGTAGTTGAATTTGCATCTTAATTGAATATTCTACCAAAGAAAATGTGGGTTAAATTGGGAAAAATTAATCTTGTTAGGTCAAGAAATTCCCTAAACTTAGTGGACAAAATATTTTTCAAATCCATTGGACCAAATATTTTCCAAACCTAATAGATTATTGAAAGGGGTGTAAATGACCATTATGGGAATTCTAGATATGCTTTCCTTCTAAGTTATTAAATTAGTCAAGGGTACTACAACATTCATGGGTTTAGTTGGTTAATCATGGGGTTGATAAATTAAGTTAGACAATTTCCTTGGAAAAGGATAGAATTAAGTTGAAATGAACAAAAGGAGAATAAGTGTACCTTTGGATAAAAAAGAAACCAAGCATGGGTCAAACCCATGTAATGAGGGTGGTGTTATAAGGAAAATCCACAATGTATACAATAAAAGGACATGGAAACAAACCAAATAAGGGAAGTGAATTGCACTTGGATCACCCTTGATTGTCAGTCAAAATTTGGATATTGAGCAATATGATTAAAAAATAGAGGATTATGAAGAAAGAGTGTGATACTATTAGACAACTGAAGCTATACAAAGGGATAGGGATAGTTTTAGAACTTTCTTTGCCATTACGTAAGTATTAAATATTAACGAAAAGAGAAGTAAACATCACCATAGGATAATTTCCACATACATAGATCAATAACATTCCCTCCATTGACATTTAAATAATGAAAATCACTTGTTCTGTACATCAATTGTATCAAAAATTATTGGAGAACAAGGTCAACTACAAAGTATAGTATAATCATTCATGGGAAAAACTATGTGTTTTTTCCATACTCATGCCCCTTAATTATGGATTTGGACCATTTCCATGACATAATTTGTTGAAATTCAAAGGTATTGTAGTAAACATAAGGAAGGTTAAGATAGGATTTTACCCAAGGGGACATATTGTGGTTGAGAAGGAATAAAGGTGGATTAGATACACGGAGAATATAATTTGGTCCCATATCTTTCAAATGCATTGAAAATATTTCATTACAAGTTATATAAAATTGAAGAAGTGATTGGGGATGCATAGAGTTAGAAGGATTTAAGAGAAAACTTTATAAATGAATTTTCTTTGTACTAGTGGAATTGGAATTGGAATTAATAGTGAGAGAAATTCAAGAGTTCATTTACTAATTGACCACCAATAATAAAAATAAAAGGAAAAGTTGAAGGTCAATAGCATGTACATGAACACAGGGTCAACATTGACTTTTAACAAAATCTCATGCTAGGAAAAAGAGTAGAATAATAAAAAAACAAGAAAATTTGAAATGGGAATGAGTTTTCAATGAAGATCTTAGTTGGAGAAGAGTCATTTAGAAATCATAATATTAATTTAATATATGTAAAATTATTTGAAAGTATTTAATTCTATGTTAATTAATAAGTGTCAAAATTAAAATAAAATAAGGAAGTAAAACCATGGTACAATTTTACAGTCTACTTATTAATGACATTTGTAAAATAAATGTTTTGGTGATATTTTTTTGGTGATTTTTAAGGTATAATAATATTATTGTATAAAATTTGGGAAAAAATAAACTTTAGAAAAAATGAAACTTGGTGAATTTTCTTTTGGAAAAAGTAAGGAAAATTATCTTATATATGAAATTTAGTCCCTAAAATTTTCCCTAGTCAAAAACATATTGAATCGGAAAGTGAAGAAGGGGATAAATCAAATGCCTGCTCATGTATATCGAAATCTAAAAAGATAAAAGAAAACCAGTTTAATCAAAGGCACCAAAATGGATGGATGTTGAGCTAAACATCATACATTTTGACATCTCAAATGAAAATATGGCTACAATTGGAGATTTTGACATCGCAATTGATGGTTGATTAAAGATGGCTATAATTGGATATTATTGGTTAAATAAGTAGGGCATATAAATATTCGGTCAAAGGGGTACTATGATGTTTTTTCCTGAGATTATAAATATGTAAATGGTATGGTACAAGAGATGGGGGAGAAGAAAATGAACCTTGATCCAAATGCTAAAATGATGAAGAAGAGAGCTTGCACATTACCTCTTGTTTTCTTCTTAAATATCATGGTTAAATAATTACATTTAGAAAAATATGGTAGTGTATATTGATGAATAAACAATCCACAACTAGATGAGAATTCACACACATTTTCTTTGATTGATATTTGAACAATGCTAATGGATCTGATTATTCTTGAACATAAAAAAATGCATCTTGGCTACTTTCATTGGTGTACTTCTAGGTCATTTGGTTTGCATGGAGGGGGTTAAAAGTCGACATGGAAAAGATACAAGTTATACTAGACTTATTATCTCATGTAAACCCTAAGTGAATATGGATATTTTTGGGTCATAGGTGATA
>APFE031409388.1:547780-574701 GCA_000404065.3 Pinus taeda | reverse complement strand
TAGATAGCGATTAATAACTCTTCTTCATTATTATTTCAAACGAAACAAAAAAACTCAAACCACTCTCACATTTAATAAGGTAAGGTAGATAGACATTGTTCAAAGTGGGCAGACAATGTTCAAACATTCTTTTTTTAATTATTTATGATTTTTATTTAGCTAAGATAAATGCATAGATGATTTACCTATATACAAATCTTCCATATATAAGTTAAGGATGTTCTTTATAAATTTAAGGATTCATTTATTTATATTCTTAATATCTCCTTAGCTAATAGAAGAAAATCAAATATTAGGAAATGAATAAATGAGTTATAATAAGAAGATGAATATATACTTGAATATTTCATTTTATGTAATACAATTGCAGTCTTATTTATGCTACAAAAATTTAGAGTCATTCATCTTATAATAAAAATAATATGATTATATCCTTATATTTCACTTTGGTGAATGTTTTCTTTTATAAGGCAATGGAAGGTTCATTCATGTTACAACAAGGTAGGGTCATTTATCTTATAACAATGCAAGAGGGTAACTGGTTATTATATATGATCATGGGGTGGATATGATATGCAAATAATATATTATTATTTACATATCATATTCCCCTACCCCACCATCATATATATAGGGATGGTAACGGGGGAGAGGATATGAAATTAATTAGGGCGTGGGGAGATGATTTGCAAATAATTGGTTGGGCTAGGGGATATGATATGCAAAAATAAAATATTATATGCATATCATATCCTCACAACCCAATTATTTTCATATCATCACCCCCACCTCTTTGCATGTCATCTACTCCCCACCCCTACCCCCACCTATTAGTTGCATATCATATCTCCCTACCCCACTCTCATATATATATATGTTGGTTGGGTGGGGGAGATGATATGAAAATAATATATTACTATTTCATATCAAATCTCTGTACTCGCCCCACCCCACCCCCTATTTATTTACATATCAGCCCCCAGTTCACCCCTCCACCCCTTAATACAAATAATATAACTATTATTTGAATATCATATCCTTCCACCTCCACTCTCATTTAAGTGAGGATATGATATGCAAATAATACATATACTTATTTTCATAGGGTGGAGGTGGAGGGACATGATATGTCTAATATAATGGTATTATTATTTTCAACATATCTCCCCCACCGTACACTCTATATGAAGTAAAGTAGTGGGGATATGATATGAAAATAATACAATATGTTATTATTCAGATATCATCTCCCCCACCCTATCCCTCATATAGATGGGGGTGGGGAGAGGGGGGGCAATGGTATCCAAATAATGTATTATTATTTGCATATTATCCCCCTCTTCTTCCCCCTAACCTTCAAATATATGAGGGTCGAGGGATATGATATGCAAATAATAGATGTTTGGGGGACATCAATATGAAAATAGTAATAATTATTTTCATATTGATATCCCCCAAACATCTATTATTTGCATATCATATCCCTCCACCCTCATATATGTCAGTGTTGGGGACGAGGCAAATGAATTGTAAGGACTTTTTTTAGATTGATCACCTCAAAAAAATACTATACATCTATGCTTGAGTAAAATTTGTAGGACATTGTTTACTATGTGATATTTGTCTCAAACTTATGAAAGCCATTGAGAGTTGTGTTTCTTATTATGTGAGTATATTCTATTGAGAAGTGGAAGATGTTGCATTACCTTAGTGAAATAAGCCTTTTTTCTAAACCTTGATTAAGTTGCTTGAAATTGCAATAGATATGGTTGAAAATGTTTAAATGAGTAGAGTGGTGTTTTTCTATTATTTTATTATCATTATTATTATTTTTGTGTTAAAAAAACCTACTTTCATATTAATAATAAGAAGGGAGTTTATTTAAAAAATAATGTGCAACATGATGCAATTCCATTAATCTTTATTCCTACTCCTCTTTGTCCTTACTCGTATTCCTTATGTTGCACTTTCCTTATGAGAGGAACAACCATGTCATTAGCTTCTAGGTATAAATTCATTCTTGGTTTTGTAATTAATATTCCATGCAACACTTTGTTGTGGTATAATGTAGCTAGAAATCAATTCCCATGACCTATTGGGAATCGTTAAGGTTATATGTATACCTTTTTAGTTATTGGGTGGTTGTGAAATTGCACAAACCATGCATGCTTTCTTGTACTACCAAAAGTAGGTGTAATAACCATGTTTTATAATGTTCATGAGAGGTGAAATGACCAGTGTCTCACTAAGGTAGTTGAGACATTGTTTGTGCATTTTCTATAGATTAGTATATCATCTCTTTCTTTATGCTACAAATAATATGTTAAATAAGTTATATTCTTCTTGTTAGTGTGAAAACAATCCTTTTACAATGTAAGGGAATTTTATTGTGTTTTTGAATAGGTTTGATTACTTAGTGAACAATTGAGTCTTTGTTTATGTTATGATGGGTTGTTAATGAGGTGATTTCAGTTGAAGCAACAATTTTTTATTTTTCTTGGGATGACATGATTTTTTATAAACATGTATGGTTTCACATAGTGATCAAACTCATTTCTTAGTGTACCATTGTTGGAGAAATGAACGTCTTGGGAAAGAATTCAATGATCTTGTACCATAAATATTGGATGTGAGGTTGTGACTCTTTATTTATGTTATGATGGGTTATTAATGAGGTGAATTGAGTTGGAGCAAAAAAAATTCAGTTTTCTTGGATGTTGAGGGTTTTTATCAAAAAATATGGTTTTGTATGGTTGATCAAACTGCTTCTTGGTGAACTAATGTTGGTAACATGGGGGACTTTGTTGGAAATATTGTTTTCATTAATGTCAAAGATAGGGGAGACTACAAATGTCCAATCTAAATATTGCAAGATGAATATTGTTGGAAATATTGTTTGGATACCCAAGTTTCTTTTTTTGATGCCCAATTTAGATACCCTATCTTTGAGGGCCTTTTACTCTAAACACTTGACTCGATGTGATAATAGGATAATGGTGATCGGGGCGGAGATGAATTGTAATGACTTTTTTTAGATTGACCTCATCAACAAAATACTATCTATCTATGCTTGTGTGATATTTGTGGGACATTGTTTACTTTGTGATCTTTGTCTCAAAAAATAAGCCTTTTTTTGTGAAATCGAGATTAAGTTGCTTGACATTGTAGAAGATATGGTTAACAATGTTGAAGTGATTAGAGTGATTTTTTTCTATTACTTTTCTTTTTTTTCTTTTTTCTGTGTTAAAAAAAAAAAAAAAAAATTAACATTAATAATTGTTAAATTTTCAGATTTTTCTATGCTATATCAATTACTTTGGCCAAATTCTATACTTCAATTAGAAATATTTCCAATTACAATTAGTTTTTCCATTCATTAACAATAATTGAAGATAGCATAAAAAATGCAATGACAAAGGAGAAAATCAACACATCAACAAGAGAAACCAAGTTTGGTTAACAACCAGGGGAAAACCCCACAAGGGGGAAAACCCTTTGAAATTATTCTTCTATTAGATTGTCATAAAATGTTCAGCAGAGAGTACAATGAACCCAATAAATATTATCCAACAAAACAACCCAAAAACTTTTAGAAATATGTTTTTAGCATCAAAATATATCAGAGACAATGTTTCGTGTCTGCGGTCAACTTCAATCTTCGGTCAAATCTAAGTCAAACTTCCTGATTGTATACAGGAGGAGTTGTGTGAGCAACTGGAGTCTTCCAGTCATGCCCTTGATGCCTGCAAGCCATCAATTTTGGTTGATTTTTCCCTGTGATGTGCCTGCTACTGTAATTCAAAAACACTAAAATAGATGCGAGCCTTGGGCCCTGTAATTTCAGACCTTGGTGAACCTTTGTTCTCTTCTCTCCCTTAGACCTGTGTGAGCCACTAAATGAAGAAGAGAAGAAGAATATGCTTGGTGATTTCCAAATGAGATTGAGGTCACTTGTATTTATAGGCTTCCATGGGTGACCAATTTTCTTTAGTTTCGACCTTGTCGAAATATCCATATGTGGGATTTTCTTCATAAGTACACTTTCACTTGTCCAAATTTGATGATATTTAGGTTGATTTTGGTCCTCTAGAAAAGAGGAATTCAATGCAATCGTCATCTCCATAAAATAATCTATCCAAAGTATAATTTTACCATCGTTTCATAATTTAACACTCCCTCTTAACTAGGGAGAATTTCATCTGTCAATATTTGATCATCGAACATCCTGTCATGTATATCCTATCATCATATCATGTCCCATATTTTCTTAAATCTATCTGCTGAAACATTCTTCAATCTAAAGAAGAAGAATCATTGAGGACATAATTCTACCACACTTTACATCATCAGAGAGAATGTCTCAAATCGAAACCACATTAGGGAGTACATCTCAACCCAGAATCTCACGTGGGAGCTAAATATCTTTGACCCCATATCAAGTAATAGGTAATATAAGAGAGCTACTACTCAACCCATCAGATTGCCTACCGATATTCCCAACAATTACCCTCAAGAGTCATGTGGTATAACACTTGCATCATAATATGAGCTTGGGTGAGATACCTGACTCACCAAAAAGTAAGGATCACACGCCCACAAACCTCCTCAACCTGTTGGCCAAACAGGGAGGGACAATCCCAACAAGCCCAACTTGTGGGTATGATTCCAACTGGGGTATACTCTACAAAGACTAAAATAGGGGAGTTATTAATCCAGCCCTATGGGTAATAACTAGAGATGATACCCTATGTTCTAGATATCCCTCAACCGCAAAAGCCCTTTATCTCAATTCCACACCTTGGGAGCTCAAACACGGGGGAAGAGATGGCTCAGTGTCCTCAATCAGCGATACCCCTAATTAGGATGGGTCACATCCATCAGTCCAAGCTACTCAATGAAGACCAAGAACTCCCTTTCAGCAAATCCTTGGTGAGAATATCTGCAATCTTCTCATCTATCGATATGTGATGGAGTCAAACGAATCCTCTCTACACCATTTCTCGAATGAAGTTATATCGAATCTTTATGTGCTTGTACTTGTCATGAAATACAATATTCTCTACCATATTGATCCCACTCTTGTTGTCTCAATATATGATTGTAGTTTCTAGGACCTTCTCAAATAGCTCTCCAAAGATATTCCTCAACAAAATCGCTTCATAGCTAGCCATGCTAGTGGAAATATACTCTGCTTCAATGGTACTCAATGCTACAGAATTATCCTTACTACTCATCCAATTTATCATGGCATATCCAAGGCTAAAACAAAATCCATACGTACTCTTCCTATCAACAATGTTTCTTACCCAGTCATCATCGGTGTATCCATGAAGTCGAACATCTCCAGCATAATATCTTAGACCAAGTTTGATAGTCCCATGCAAATATCTCAAATTGTGTTTGGAAACAATCCAATGTGCATGAATATGTTCAATCATTAATTGACTCAATGTATTTACTCCATAGCATATGCCTAGACATGTGTTCACTAGGAACATCATAGCACCAATCAATTATCTAAACTCAAATGGAATCACAAAAACATGTCATGCAACTTCTCCACATAACTTATTGAAGTTCATTTCCATCGGTGTGGGTAGTGACTTGCATTCTGTCATTCCAAATATTTCCAACAACTTCACAACATATTTTCCTTGTGAAAGAAAAATATCACCAGGCCTTTGTCACACCTCAAGGCCTAAAGAGTAGTGCATGAGTCCAAGGTCCTTCATCTCTAACTCAAAGGCTAGATCCCTCTTACACTAAATTATTAGGGGCTCACTACCTGTCAAGAATAGATCGTTAACATATAAAACCAAAATCAACGACATGCCTTGGACTACTTTGAAGTAGTGGTTGGGATGGACATTGCTTCTTATGAATCCCAACTTCACCAAATAGTTGCCTATGTAGGCGTACAATGCTCTGGGGTCTTGCTTCAAACCATAAAATGCATTCTTCAACTTGCAAACATGTTCCTTTCAATCCTCTACTTCAAATCCCTGTGGTTGCTCAACGTACACTTCTTCCTATAACATACCATAGAGGAATTTTGTCTTTACGTCCATCTAATGAAGGGCCCATCCTTGACTTGCAGAAAGGGAAACTATCGAATGAATAGTCATATATAAAGCCACATGTGCAAATACACTATCATAATATTCTCCCTCTTTCTAGGAGAATCCTCGATCCATGAATTGCCTTGTATTTCTCAATGCTACCATCAACTCCATGGTTGATCTTGAATAACCACTTTCAAGTCACCAGATATTTCCCCTTCAATCTCGACAGAACATCCCATACATCTTTCCAAACTTGTTCTTTTATGACTTCTTCAATGTGGGAGGTTCAACTTGAATCATAGTGCTCATGGCTGCAACATATCCCTAGTACCTACATGGCTTCTTCCTTTCTCTAAATGATCTTCGAAACAGAGCTCATCCCTCATCATCTTTTAATGTGTCTCAAAGCCAAATAGGCCTCTTCCTAGTGGGAGGATCACATGGAGGAGGATATAAGGGTTCAATGGGCTCCATGGGATCATTAACAATATATGTCTCAGATTTGGGCACAGAAGGACCATCCAAAATATCCATATCATCATTCTTATGAGGAGGAGGAAGAGGAAGGTATCTTATTTTCCAAGGGAATCATCTTCATCGAATGTAATATCCCTGCTAATTTTAACCTTCCTTTGACCATGAATATATATTCTAAATGCTTTAGAGTTTTCACAATATCCAACAAAAGTACCTTTTTCTTATCGAGGCTTATAAATTGTTCCTTTTGTCCTTCGGCACATGAAATTATATAGGGAAACCAAAGATATAGAGATGACCAACATCGAAATTGACACCTGTGAATACTTATTCATGGGTGTTGTTTTCCAATGCTTGATGAGGTACCTTATTTTGAACATATCCAAAAACATTCGTTGCTTCTCCCCAAAGGAACTTTGACAACTTTTGATCATGGAGCATGGCATGGGCAGATTCTAAAATGGACCTGTTCTTTCTTTCAGCCACTCCATTTTATTTAGAGGTATAGGGCACTATTGTCTCTTTCTTGATACCTTCCTTCTTTCAAAAATCAATGAACTCCTTTGATGTGTACTCTCCACCATTGTCAAACCTGAATATTTTGATTTTCTTCCCTGTTTGATTTTCTGTCAAAGCTTTTAACTCCTTGAACATTTTGAAGGCTTCATCCTTGTGCTTCAAATAGTATATCCATGTCTTTCTTGAGAAGTCATCAACGAAGGTGATGTAGTAGAGTTGGCCACTAGTAGAATGCACGAGCATCAGACCACATATGTCAAAATGAATGAGATGGAGGATGTCATTTGCCTTGTTCTCACTAGAGGGGAATGGTCCCCTTGTCTTCTTTCCACTGGAAAAACTTGGACATACTCCATCATGATGGGCTTGAACGTTGGGAATCCCTGAGACCAATTTCTGCAATTTCGGAAGAGCATCATAACGTATATGGGCCAATCTTCAGTGCCATATCTCACTTAGATAATTGGTATCATGGACCAATGGTAGAAGTGGTCTTCGAGTAACCCTGTAAATTCCTTCATGTATTGATCCCAATGTGAATGTGTCTCTCATAGGTGATACAATAGACCAAGTAAGAACCTTTCCCCTGATCAAGTAAACCCTAATCCATTTTTCTTCCAAAGCGGATATTGATACCAAATTCTTCTTTAACCCTAGAATATACATCACAATGTGGATAAAAATAGATTCTCTTGAATTCAAATGAAATTTGATGGACCCAAAACCTTTAACAAGATGAGTGGAGTTGTCTCCTAGAATGATTTTCAAATTTGACTCTATTGCAGCGACTACAACCAACCCCCAAAATTTTGACTTGGCTTCCTTTTGGAGCCTCCCTACCAACCTTTCACATAAACATGTATTGCTTCGTCAAGTACACAAGCTTTAGTGTTTTTCTTGCAGAAAGGCAACCTATGTATCATAGCTTTATGCACCCCCCTCACAGGTTGTTTATCGAAACTTGGTCTAGCTACAGTTTGAGCAGCCTCCTCAATAAATTACATAGTTCTGGAGGGAAACCAACCTTCCCTCCAGAAATTGCATAATTCAGTCTGGTAGCTTGCTAGGCTCTAGAATTGCGCAATTCTGTCAGTCAGACTTCATCCAGAAAATTGCACAATTCCTCCTAGTAGGTTTGTTTAGCCTAGGAATTGCACAATCCTGGGCAGCAGTCAGTTGCTCTGCCCAAAAATTGTGCAAATCTCCTAGGCAGATAGCCCAGCTCCCTTCCAGAAATGCACATTTTATCCTAGTAGTTGAGTAGTCTATTGCATGTGCAGTTGATTTTATCGGTTCCCTCCAGGACTGAGAAAAAATGATTTGCATGCATGGGTTGCTTCTCCCAAGGCACCCTTGATTCAGGGATCTACTTTTATCAGCTAGAGGTTGCATGCAAGGATCATCTCGAAAACCTCCCACAAAGTGTTGATCTTCCTAGATTTGTGGCATGCACGTCACATCTTCGATTTTATCAAAACTCATGAACCGAACACTGCAGAACTCATTCCTAACATCAACCTTGTAGCTCTGACATCCCACATCGCATCTATGAGTCGTCAACACATTCAGCTCAATTTTTTTTGGGTAAGCCCGCTTTCCATATCTTGTGTTTCATTTCTAGATATTTTTGTGTTTCTCTTCATATGAATGTTGTTTGCTTGATTTCAGTGAGCACTTTCTGTCGCTTTGATACATACTAGCTTGTTCTAGCACCGTTTCAGTTTTCGTTAGCATCCCACTACTGTCACATGCATAAAACTATTTTTCACGAACAGTCACTGATTCGGTGACTCACTTCACCCACATGCATGTTATTCCATTTTCTTAATCTTTCATTCATTATTTGCATGCACGAACATTCACTTTTGCTTACACTCAGTATCGCCATGCATTTGCATTCACATTTGCTTTCAATTACTTGTCAGCGAGTCTAGGTAGCCTTGGCCCAAACTATGCCTCACCAAGACAACATTGTGCAAT
Source organism: Pinus taeda (assembly GCA_000404065.3). NCBI lineage: Eukaryota > Viridiplantae > Streptophyta > Pinopsida > Pinales > Pinaceae > Pinus > Pinus taeda. The sequence goes on along the minus strand of APFE031409388.1, from coordinate 565,663 downwards.
CCTGAGAGGGAAGACTCTGTCTTCCTCTCAAGAAATACGCATTTCTGCCCAGTGACTATCCTCCATTATTGCATTACGCAATTCTGAGGGATAGTGACTGTTGGCCCAGAAAATTGCGCAATGCAGTCACTGAGCCCGCAACCATTTCCAGCTGAGATTGCGCATTACGCAATTCTAGGAGTAAGCAGCCAGACTGGACTATGCATTGCACAGTTCCAGTAGTCAGTCATCCTTCCAGTAGCCCAGATTGTGCCTTGTGCAGTCTCGACAGTTAGTCTCTCGACCTCTAGGAAGAAATTGCAAAACCTTCATGATGAGTCACACAGGTATGTTGCAAGTTAGTTCTCAAGTTCATTTTGGTTTTCGACTAACCAATTACTTGCCATGAGTGTTGCCATGTCTCTAGGTATCACAGGTATTCATCTGCCTCTCATCAGTATAGGTACAATGGTTTCCAAGAGAGAAGAGTCGAAGACACTGTTCATAGCACACTTGGAGATGTAGTCGATCAAGTGTCATGGACTTTCCCACCCACGAAGACATCAAGTTATTCGTAGACAAGGACATCAAGATATGATGGCAACAACATCATAGTGAGCAGCATCATGAACAACAGTTGAGGGCAGCATACCAGATGCAACGAATGTAAGAGGAAGGTTTTTGACAACTCAGAGGCAGAACAAAGTTGCAAGCTCAAGCGGATCCACTAGTGATGAAAGAAACTTTGGAGACTCAAGCTATGAGGTGATGGTGCAACATGAGGATTGCATGAAGACAAACAAGCGAATGAGTTGCAGCAGGAAAAGGAACAACAGGGGGTGCAACATGCACTCATGGATGAAACTATGTTCATACAAGTTATAGATCCATCCCTACAGCTAGCACAAAGTAGACAAGGTGAGCAGTGTTGTTGATCGCATGCAAGGGAATGTAGCAACATGCATGTCATTGTGCGCATGCATGCAACCCCACCCATTCAACGCACTCACCAAGGAAAAGACAAGAAGCAAGTATGACTGTAGCTGAACATGTAGTTGACATTTGATGCGTATGACCACCAAAACACACTAGAAGATTAGCACGGACACTATGCATCAGTGTATTGCTGATTTGGCCACACCCAAAAAGGCCATGTGCATGCTAGCAGACGAGTTGGATGGAGGAGCCATACCAATGCACTTGGATACAATGGAGGCAAGAGTTTGCTTCAACAAGATGTCACCATTGAGCACATGCACACCATCACAGATGACCAAGCTTGGTATCAGCTCACCACCTTCACCATCACAAGCATGTCAAAGAGTTGGTCTGACCACAACAGGACAGAGTGTCAGTGATGTCTTGCATGGCTTGATCAAGCCATTTTGTCTCACATGAGCACATGTGCATTGTAATGTAACTTCTTGTCAAGTGGAATTTCAAGTGTCAATAATTGGATGTAATAGTCATAGAGTAGATGAAGAGTCATGAGGGTAGATGAACTATCACAAAGGGGGCATGTTAAGGGTCACCCCACCCTTTGCTATAAATAGAACCTCATAACTCATTATAAATCCTTTTGGTCAGCCAAGCTTCCGATAAGACTATCTTAGAGAGAGCTTGGACAGTATTGTATTGAGCCTTGCCTTCTTCACTGCACAAAGCTAGTATATTTCTTTGGAGGAGAAGGCGGTTGTGGTTGTAACGTTCAGCTATCGGAACTAGTGGTTGGACATGGATGTATTGTATGACTGGAAATTACACTTCTTAATATAACAAGAGCTAACACGTTTCATGCATATGTTGTATTGTATTCTATGCTATCTTGTTTACTCTAAATGATATATGTATTGGTTTGCTTACACATGCATGTATAGCTATTTGTGTATGTATGTATGAATCTTGTTGAAATGTGTTGTTATTTTAACCATCACTTTGGATTTCTTGCCAACTTGCCTTCCATGTTGTGATGCATCTTCACTCGTGTGTTCCCTTCCAAGCCGTGTACTATTATAGGTTTCCAAGGGGCACACTCACCTCACCCTCAGTGTGTTAGAACCTCTCATGCACCTTCCTTGACTTACTACAGTTGTCACACCCTTTCTACCATCAAATACATCTTACTTACCTGTGTGCGAAATCGTGGTCAAGGCATTACTGTAAGACCCACTGCTAGGACTCCTACACCAAATGGTCTGAGGTCTAATTGGGAATTCTTACTGGGGAGATCCCCTTACATGTTGGCAAGTCCAACACCGTCAACATTTTGGTGCTAGAAGGAGGGCCAGATGACAAGTTGAGTCCTCACATCTATTTTGAATCTCTACATATCTATCATGACTAACTACCAAGTTGCTCTTCTGGAGTGTATGTCTTATGGAAACAATTTCATTATCTCAGAAAATCTCTCAGATAACTTGTCTCATAAAACATATGATGGTGGAGGCCACGTAGCCTTGGTTAGGCATGTGGTTGGTGTTGTAGGCTCATGCAAAAGGTATGGAATATTTGAAGAATACATGACCTGCACGTTGTTCGTCTACACACTTCGAGGGCACCCAATGCACTGGTGTGCCACTTTGCCCGAAAAATATATTCATTCTCTTGCTCATCTGGTCAGAGAGATAGACAGTTCTTTCAATCACTTTAACTATAAAGTACTCAACAAAGAAATTCTAGAATTACGAAAAGAACCCGATGAATCCGTTGAACAGTTTTACACATGCTTTTGTAATCTTTCATACCGATTCCCCGAAGATTATGTTGATTGGGAATTTCTTGATGGAAGATTTGAGTATATTTGTCACATATCCAAACCCCGCTCAGCACACTTCAGTGATGGAGTTATGCAATCATAGGTAGGCATAGTTGTTGTCACAAGTGACCATCCGCCTTCACCTCATCAAACAGCTCCACCACTACGGAGTGGTGTGGGAGATCATGCACACACATCTGTTGCATTGTCACATCCTCCCACCCCACCTGCTCTTGATATCTGTGCAGATTTGGCTTGCAAGACTATTGGTTGTCACGTGTATTTGTTCCCTCAAACTCTGTCCTCGAACTCTATTGATCCTCCGAATTGTACTATCTTGTGCTCTCCCATTCCGGACTCCTCACCTACTGTGAACAAGGATCCAGTTGTTGATGGGGCTAGTGTTATGCATCCAACCTATGCCATCATTCATGATGAGTGTGTGCGAGAATCTAAAGAAGAACCTACGGCGAAGGATGAATCCCTTCCAACTGCGCCTCATCTACTTTATCCTAACATCCCTTGTGATTCTTCCACTGCTGATTTCCCCTGTGAAAACCCATTTCCATATGTTTCTACTTCCCATCATTCACAAGACACGTTGGATAATAGTCTATCATTACAATGCAAAGAGAACACATCTTCCTCGAAAACTCTGTCCAATTTGTCATATATCTTTCCTGAAAACACAAAGGATGAACATCTTTGCTTCCCATCTACCCCTCTACCCGATTCATCAAATCATGAGGACGTCAACAAACATCTTGAATTTTCTGATCTTGGTTGTCGTGATTTATCCAGTTCTTCATCTGATCATGATGTTGATTCAATCGTTGTTAACCTGTCTAAGACACTGGTCTACGATGATCTATTTGCCAACGAATTCGAAACCCCGCAGGTTGTCGAGGCACTTCAGCCCAAGCTGATGGTTATGTCAGGCCCTCACTATCTTGAGGTTGGTTTCACTTCCGTTCAGAAATTGTTGAAACACTCAAGGCTCCTCATCACTCTCTGCTTTGCATTGAAGATCAACCAAACACCCAGATTTCACTTCCTCCACTCGAACTACATGATCCCATCACTCATTCATTAGAGGAATCTTACACAAAAAGCACACATGCACAATGTAAGTGGTCTACCTTTCTCACATTTGCTTGCTTGTCACAGCCAAGAGAATGCATACACTCAATATCTACATGTAGTGTAGCACAACACCATGGCAAGTCCATAGAGTGCATGCCATGTGCTTTCACTCATTTTTGTTCTCTAGACACTTTTAAGCTTGGAGTGTGTTTGTCTTCATTGTTACATCTTTCTTGTTTGTTGGGTTGCACAGTTATCTTGTTCATGAACCATGCCTTCACCAACATGGGTCTACCAATGTGTCGGTGGCTGCATTGGAAGTATCACTTCACGTGAGATGACCCATGCACCACTAGCATTAGGAGTAGGAATAGTGTTTGCTTGCATGCATGTTTTCTTCTTTCGTTGTGTGTTTGTTTTCTTGCTTGTTTATTTGCTTACTCACTTTGCTTCTACATTTGGTTCTTCTTCTTGCTTTGTTTTTTTGTTTGTTTGCTTGTCATTTTCCGTAGGTTAGTTTTGCATGGACTGTGTGCGACTCTTGAATCAAGTTGGATAAAGTACAAGAGGACATGTACAACTATCAACATTTGGTTATCTGTTGTCTTCTGTCTTATGTAAGAACTTTTTTTCTTCAGTCCATGATACATCAATGGAAAATACGTAATGTTCGAAGTGAACCTTGGTGAAAACACAACGCTTGCATGCTAACTAGTATCACCTACTCTAGTCGGTTTTTTTTGGGTTAATCCTTGTCAACACAGTCAAGTAGAGTAAGGTGCAGGGGAAAACCTTAACATGCATGTTAGAGGTATAATAAAATACATCTCTGTAGGAACAACCTATTCTTCTCTCAATAAGTCAAGATCCCTCTTCCACCTTTGAAATGAATAAGTGTTATGCATAGCTATGAAGATGAAAAATGAAAAAAATGAAAAAGTGAAAAAGTTTGAAAAAAAATGAAAATGAATAAGGCAAAAGAAGATAAAGGGTTCCTATGCAGAGAGGTGATGCAAGTAACTCTGTCGAGGTACTGACCAGGCTCGTTGGTAGTGGATACATGCTTGTGTTCCTATGTGACTCCATCAGGGTACTGTCTGGGCCTACTGGCAGTGGAGCAACACCAGAGATGAAACTAAGACTCTGACAACTATACTTCTTGTGCACCAATATACCCCTCCACCCCAATCAAAACAACTATGTTGACTTGGATTGGAATGTGTGTCAATCGACCAAGAGCTTGGCAGATGCTACATCTTACAATCAAGAAAGTGTGGAAACCAAGATGAACTAAGAACTGAACAATACGTCCAAAGGCGTTAGACTTATTTTTCACGAACAATGTCCATTCAGAGAGCTGGAGTTATATCATTGTATCACCAAGCGTTGTAGAAGCTACAAACACCCTCCAAAATTTTTCCTTATCTTCGTTTTGGAGCCTCCCTACCAACCTTTCACAGCAGCATGTCTTGCTTTGTCAAGTACACAAGCTTCAGTGTTTTTCTTGCAGAAAGGTAGCCTATATATCAGTCCTTTATGCACCCCCCTCACAGGTTGTTTGTCTAGACTTGGTCCAACTGCAAGCGGAGCAAATCCCTCAAGAAATTATGTAATTCTCGAGGGAAACCAGCCTTCCCTCCAGAAATTGCACAATTTAGTCTAGAGCCTGCTGGGCTCTAGAATTGTGCAATTCTACATGTCAAGCTTCATCCAAAAAATTGTGCAATTCCTCCCAACGGGGTTTCTTAGCCTAGGAATTGTGTAATCCTGGGCATCAATCAACTACTCTACCTAGAAATTGCGCAAATCTCCTGGGCAACCATCCCAGCTCCCTTCCAAAAATGTGCATTTTCTCCCAGCAGTTGAGCAACATCTTTCATGTGTAATTGAGTTAACCAGTTCCCTCTGGGATCGAGAAAAACCGACTTTCATGCATGGCTTGCTCCTCCTAAGGAAGCATGCAAAGGCATCTGTTGATTTAGGGATCTACTTTTAGCAGCTGGAGGTTGCATGCAAGGATCATCTCGGAAACCTCCCACAAAGTGCCACTCTTCCTAGATTTGTGGCATGCATGTCAATCATCAATTTTATCAAAATTCATGAACCGGATGCTGGAGAGCTTATTCCTAGCATCAACCTTATAGCTCTAACATCCCACATCACATTTAGGAGTCGTTGGCACATTCAACTCAATTTTTTTTGGGTAAGCCTGCTTTCCATATCTTGTATTGAATTTCTGGCACTTTTTGTGTTTCTCTTCGTATCAATGTTGTCTGCTTGATTTCAGTGAGCGCTTTCTGTCGCTTTGATACATACTAGCTTGTTCTAGCACTATTTCAATTTTCATTAGCATATTTTTGCATGTATGAAACTGTTTTTCATGAACAGTCGTCGATTCAGTGACTTGCCTCACCCACATGCATGTTATTCCATTTTCTGAATCTTTCATTCACTATTTACATGCACAATCATTCACTTGTGCTTACACTCAATATTTCCATGCATTCACATTCACATTTGCTTTCAATTGCCTATCAGCAAGTCTGGGCAACCTTGGCCCAGACTCTGCCTCACCAAGACAACATTAGCAATCCTGAGAGGGAAGGCTCTGTCTTCCTCTCAAGAAATGCGCATTTCTACCTAGTGAATGTCCTCCAGTCTTGCATTATGCAATTCTGAGGGACAGTGTTTGCTGGCCCAGAAAATTGCGGAATGCAGTCACTGAACCTGCAACCATGGCCATATGAGATTACGCATTGCGTAATTCCAGTAATCAGCATCTAGATTGGATTGTTCATTGTGTAGTTCCAGCAGTTAGTCAACCTCCCAACAACCCAGACTGTGCCTTGCACAGTCTCGGTAATCAATCTCCCAACCTCCCAGCAGAAATTATGCAATCCTCATGATCATTCACACAAGTATGTTGCAAGTCAGTTCTCAAGTTCATTTTGGTTTTCGATTGACTGATTGATTGCCATGACTGTTGCCATGTCTCCAGTTATTGTAGGTGTTCATCTACCTCTCAGCAGTATAGGTACAGTGGTTTCTAAGAGAGAACAATCAAAGACACTGTTCATATCACACTTGGAGATGCAGTCAATCAAGTGTCTATGGACTTGCCTACCCATGAATATATCAAGTTGTTCATAGACAAGGACATCAAGATATGACAGCAACAACATCACAGCAAGCAACATCATGAACAACAGTTGAAGGCAACATATTGGATGCAACGAATGCAAGAGGAAGGTTGTTGACAACTCAGAGGCAGGACAAAGTTGCAAGCTCAAGCAGATCCACTAGTGATAAAAGAAACTTTGGAGACTCAAGCTATGAGGTGATGGCATGACATGAGGATGGTGCAAAGGCAGACAAGCGAATGAGTTGCAGTAGGAACAGGAACAACAAGGGGCGCAACATGCACTCATGGATGAAATTGCGCTTGTACAAGTTATAGATCCATCCCCAGTAGACAGAGCAGACAAGGTGAGAAGTCTTGTTGATCGCATGCAAGGAAATGAAGCAGAATGCATGTCATTGTGTGCATGCATGCGATCCTACCCATTCAACACACTCACCAAGGAGAAGAAAAGAAGCAAGTCTGACTGGAGCTGAACATGTAGTTGACAGTTGATTCACATGACCACCAGCACACACTGGAAGATCATCATGGACACTATGCATCAATGTATTTTCAGTTCAGCCGCACCCAAGAAGCACATGTGCATGCTAGAAAATGAGTTGGATGGAGAAGCCATACTAATGCCCCCGGATACAACATAGGTAAGAGTTTGCTTCAGCAAGATTTCACTACTGAGCGCATGCACACATGGATGACCAAGCTTGGCATCAGCTCACCACCTTCATCATCACAAGAATGTCAAAGAGTTGGTCTCACCACAAAAGGACTGAGAGTCAGTGATGTCTTGCATGGCTTGATCAAGCCATTTTGTCTCACATGAGCACATGTGCATTTTAATGTAATTTATTGTCAAGTGGAAGTTCAAGTGTCTATAGTTGGATGTAACAGTCATAGAGTAGATGAAGAGTCATGAGGGTAGATGAACTATCACAAAGGGGGAATGTCAAGGGTCACCCCAACCTTTACTATAAATAGAACCTCATAACTCATTATAAAGCCTTTTGGTCAGCCAAGCATCTGATAAGACTATCTTGGAGAGATCTTGGAGAGTATTGTAACGAGCCTTGGCTTCTTCATTATGCAGAGCTAATATATCTCTTTAGAGGAGCAGGCGTTGTGGCTGTAACATTCCGCTATCGGAACTAGTGGTTGGACATGGATGTATTGTATGACTGGAACTTACACTTCTTAATATAGCAAGAGCCAACATGTTTCATGCATTTGTTGTATTGTATTCTATGCTATCTGGTTTACTCTAAATGATATATGTATTAGTTTGATATGCATGTGTAGTTATCTGTGTATATATGTATGAATCTTTCTTAAATGTGTTGTTGGTTTAACCATCACTTTAGATTGCTTTCTAACTTGCCTTCCATGTTGTGATGCATCTTCGCTTGTGTGTTCCCTTCCAAGCCACATAATATCGCAGGTTTCCAAGGGGCGCACTCACCTCACCCTCAATGTGTTAGAACCTCTCATGCACCTTCCTTGACTTACTGCAATTGTCACACCCTTGCTACCAATAGAGACATCTTACTTTCCTTTGTCTGAAATCATGATCAAGGCATTGCCATACGACCCACTGCTAGGACTCCTGCACCAAACGGTCTGAGGTCTAATTGGGACTTCTTACCAGGGAGATCCCCTTACATGTTGGTGGTTCCAGCATCATCAACATACTCCCTCTCCACCAAATTTGAGAGAGATTCCTTATAACCAGATAAGTGATGAGTTTCCCTACTATCAACCAACCAAGTATCCCACGAATCTGGAGGAGATGAATTAGTAAGGGCATAAAAAAAGAATATATTTATATTGATTTACAACATTACTTTCATACCTGGATAATATTTACTTCTTTTTGGACAACAATCTTCTTCATGATCACTTAGAGCATCTCTTCTTCTTCTTGCATCTCTTCCATTGTGGTTGTTCCTTCGATCATCTCTTCTTCTTTGATCATTGAACCTGTTGTTCTTGCTTCTAATATTGTGTCATGGTCCATTGTTCTTCTCGAGGCAATCTTGAGCATAGTGGCCTTTCTTGTCACAATTGTAGCATTCAACGTGCAAGCATTATTTTCTTTTATTTGGATTTTGAGGAGGAGGCTTTCTTGAATTTATATACCTCCTTTCCCTTTCTTCTTCTTCTTGTCATGAGGGATGAATGCAGCGGGCTCCCCTTCTTCATGCTTTTGAATCCTTCCTCTTGATATCATCCTTGATTTTTCTTGAGTGATCTTTCCAACAATTTCATCAAATGACGGGAAGACATTGTTGTTTCTTATAGTATTAATGAAGGTTTCCCAAATAGTAGGGAGACCTCTTAGAGTCATGATCACCAATTCACTGTCACACACAAACTTCCCAACTAGTTGTAATTTATCTCTAAGATGAGATATCCTCATTATGTAGGCTTGCACGGACTCTTGTTTGTTCATATTTGTGTCTTTGAGTTGATATTTTAAGGAGATGACTTCATTCAAAGAGTTGAATTCATACAGACCACCTATCTTATCATACATGTCCTTGGAGCTTCTCAAGTTTCCAACATATGCAAGTAAATTATATTGTAAACCATGAACTATAGTTTTCTTTGCTTTTAACTCACCTTTCTTGTGCTTTTTCTTGACAACAACAAAAGAATTCTCTAACATCTCAGGTATTTTTCCTTGAATGTAATCCAGAACATCATTCTTATTAACCATGATCTCCAACCTGAATTTCCTTGCAACAAAATTGGATGAGTCACCCAAATTCTCATTTTCCTTGAAGAAGGAAGACATCTTGACTTGGATAGATCAGCTCCTTCAACTTTCCCAAAGATGATTACTTCAATGCTTGTCTCCTTTTGGGCTTGTCCTTAACCTTAGCTCTGATCCCAAGTCAAATTGTCAAATTGTTCTATGCTATATCAATTACTTTAGCCCAATTCAATACTTCAATTAGCAATCTTTCCAATTACAATTACTCTTTCCATTTATCAACAATAATTTAAGATAGAACAATAAATGAAATGACAAAGGAGACATTCAACACATCAACAAGAGACACAAGATTTGGTCAAAGATCAGGGAAAAACCTCGCAAGGGGGAAAACCCTTTGAAATTATTCTTCTATTATATTTTCATACATGTTAAGTAGAGAGTACAATGAGCCCAATACAATATTATCAAGCAAAACAACCCAAAAACATTCAGAAATATGTTTCCAGCATCAATATATATCAAAGATAACTTTTCCTATCTGCGGTCAACTTTGGTCTTCAGTCAAATCCAAGTCAAACTTCTTAGTTGCATGTAGGAGGAGTTGTGTGAGCGACTAGAGGCTTCTAGTCGAACCCTTGATGCCTTCAAGCCAACAACTATGGTTGATTTTTCACTATGACGTTCCTACAATTGTAATCCAAAAAGCCTAAAATAGATGTGAGCCTCAAACCTTGTAATTTCAGACCTTTGCGAACCTTTGTTGTTGTCCCTACCTCAGACCTGTGTGAGGCAATCAATGAAGAAAAGAAGAATAATATTCTTGGTGAAGAAAAAAAGAAGAATATTCTTGGTAATTTCCAAATGATCTTGATGTCATTTGTATTTATAGGCTTTCATGGGTAACCAATTTGCTTTAAGGCCGACCTTGTCCAAATATCCATATGTGAGATTTTCTTCATAAGTACACTTTCCCTTGTCTAAATTGGTTGATATTTAGGTGGATTTTGGTCCTCTCGAAAATAGGAATTAAATAAAATCATCCTCTCCTAGATAAAATAATTTATACAAAGTGGAATTTGAGCATAGTTTCATAATTTAACAATAATAAGAAGAGTGCCTATTTAAAAAATCATGTGTACTATAATGAAATTCCATCAAACATTGTTTTCCTACTCCTATTTGTCCTTATGTTTAACTTTCCTTGCAAGAAAATTAACCTTTCATTAGCTTCCAAGGGATAAATCTCATTCTTGGTTTGTAAAGAATATTTTGTGCAACACTTTATTGTGATATAATGTATATAGAAATTAATTCCCATGCCCTACTAGGAACTAATACAGTTATATGCATACCTTTTTGGTTATTGGGTGTCTTTGAAATTTCACAAATAATGCATGATTTCATCTAGTGCCACAAGTAGGTGTAATAATCATGTTTTATCATCGTTGTGAAAAGTGTAATGGCTAGTGTCTCACTAAGGTAGTTGAAACATTGTTTTCGCATTTTCTACAAAAAGGAAAGCAATAAGACCTCAGGAGGAGCAGCAGGTGAAGCCTTGGCTTAACACAATGATGGGGAGCATGTGGTACTTAGACTTAGGTGCATCGTTCCACATGATAGGGTGTAGAGACTTTTTCAGTGACTCAAAAGAGAAATATTTGTAGATGAACATTGATCTAGGGGACAATGGAAGGTACAATGTGACCGAGGTTGGTAAAATCACCTTTTAGAGGGAGTTGTGATCCCATATTGGGCTTAAGGGTGTCATGTTCATTCTAGGCCTAAAGAAAAATATCATCTCTATTGCAATTTTGGAAGATTGTGGTTATGATGTGATCTTCAGCAAAGGAAAAGAATTCTTGAGACACATAGCCACTAGAAAACTAAAGTAGATTGGGGTTTGTATGAAGAACCTGTATAATCTAGGTGTGGAAGACTATGCTCCATTAAGAACTAAGGTGGAGAAATTGTAGAGTTGTGATGTTGATGAGATTTGGCATAGAATAATTGGCCATTTACATCATGGTGACTTGAATATTATGTAACAAATAATCACTAGCCTTCCCAAAGGAGCACTTGAGCAACATGATGTATGTAAAGGATGTACATTGGGGAAGTACATATAATCCATATTCCATGATCGGGACAACAAATCACATGAAATCTTGGAAAGGATCTACTCTAATGTTTGTGGAACTTTCTTGATAGGATCCACTACCAGACAAAAATATTTTGTCATTTTTGTTGATGACTTCTCACGGAATAGTTGGATCTTCTTCATGCGGAAGAAAGATGAGACGTTCTCCAAGTTAGTAGAATTCAAAGCACTAGTTGAGAAAGAAATCAAAAAGAAGGTGAATGCTCTCAGGTGTGATAATTGATGTGAGTACATTTCGAATGAATTCAAAATTTCATGTGCGAAATAAGGCATTCGATGAGAGTTGACAACACCCCACAAACCATAGCAGAATGGGGTGGCTTAGATAAAGAACAATAAAATTGTGGGAGTAGCGAGGGATATGTTTCATGACCAAGGCCTACCTTTGAATTTGTGGGTTGAAGCATGCAACACAACAGTCTATTTGTAGAACTGGAGTCCTCATCAGATTCTTGGTATGATTACACTAGAGGAGGCTATCTAGGGGAGGAAGTCGAATGTGTCGCACATTAGGATTTTTGGAGCCTTTTTTTACTGCCATGTCTCCAAAGAATCAAGGAAGAATCTTGAGCCAAAAAAAAAATTGGGGGTATTTGTAGGTTACATATAAACTCCCAACAATTACCATGTACTCGCCATCCTTCATAATGACAGTTGTGCAAAGGGATGTAAAATTTTATGAGGAGAAAGTGATGACATCCTCTCTTGAGAGGGATATTTTAGCTCCAAAGGAGGAGCCTCAAGAAGTTGTGGAGCAACCACAAATAGAGGATCAAAGAGGAGGCAGAGTGGAGGCATCCACTCAAGTAGAATCATCCAGAGAAGGAAGAAAAATAACCAAGGTAGTTGATAGACTTGTTCAGGATACGAGGGAGAATGTGGGAGCTCCTTCAAATTTGCGTAGGCAGAGAAGGTCACTTGAACTGTATATTGGATACATGGTTATAATGATGGAGCTTGTAGAGACTGAGTCATCCTCTTTCGAGGAAGCAGTAGAGAAACCTATATGGGTTGATGCAATGGTAGAGGAATATGAATCCATTATAAAGAACAATGTTTGGGAAGTGGTCCAAGGACTAGAAAATAAATCAGTTGTGGGTTCGAGATGGATCTTCAAGGTTAAGCATGCAACAGACGGAAGCATAGAGAAGTATAAGGCCAGATTTGTGGCCAAGGGATACTCTCAAGTTGATGGAATTGATTATGAGGATACCTTTTCTCTTGTAACAAGGTATTCATCCATTAGAGAAATTATTGCTCTGGTTATGTAGATGGGGTGGAAGATCCACAATATGGATGTAAAAACAACATTTCCCAATGGTGTTATTGAGGAGGAGGTGTACATCGAGCAACCAGAAGGTGTTGATACATTTTATCAAAAGTCTCATTTGTGCATACTCAAGCAAGAATTGTACGATCTCAAACAAGCACTCCGTGTTTGGTACACTAGGATTGACAGTTATCTCACCAGTTTTAGCTTCACCAAAAGTGAAGTGGATGAAAACCTCTATCATATATTGGTAGAAGGTAAATTACTTATTATTGTCTTATATGTTGATGATTTGATTTTAACCGGTGATGAGGAGTTGATCAGATCTAGGACCTTGCAAGGGAATTTGAAATGGACATGAGTCTCATGCACTACTTCCTTGGGATGGAAGTATGGCAAGGCGATGGAAAATTGTTTGTCTCTCAAGGAAAGTATGAAAATGAGATATTGTAGAGATTCTTCATGGAGAGTTGCAAACCCATGGAGACACCTATAGCTACCAATTGAGGGAAGGAGGATGCCACTTCAAGTGAGGAAGTGGATGCTACCATTTATTGGCAACTAGTGATTTCAGTGATGTACCTTGTGCACACAACCAAATATGTGCTATGAATTCAACTAGCTGAGTCAAGCTATGGTTACGCCAACCAAATGTTTTGGAAGGAAGCTAAGCATGTTTTACAATACCTCAAAGGCACTACCCATGTTGGAATATGGTACAAACAAATATAGGGAGTGAACCTATGTGGCTTCATAGATGCATATTAGGTAGGAAGTCCATCATACTGAAAGAGTACATTAGGTGGAATTTTTAGTGTTGGGTCCAGAGCTTTTTCTTGGTACAATAGGAAGCAAAGATCCGTGGTGCTCAACTCCACAGAAGTAGAATACATGGTTACAAGTCAAGAAACATGTGAGGTGATCTAGATGAGAAAGATACATGTTGGACTATTTGGTTAAATGATGAACCCAACTGTGATCTATTGTGACAACTAGTGTTGCATTAAGCTCTATGAGAATCTTGTATTTAACATTGATCTAGGCATATAGATTTCCAGTATCACCATTTGTGGGATTGTGTGTAGAGGCAGATAATGTTGCTACAATATATTCTAACAAAGGAACAAGATGCTAATATTTTGACAAAGGATTTTTCAAGAGGGAAGTTCGAGTTCCACAGGTGCAGGATAGGGGTGATTGATAATCCCTTTCTTGCTAAGAGGGAGTGTTGAAAATTGTAGCAAGAAAGTCTCAATTTAATTTTTCCTTGGTAAAATTGAGAAAATTTGGATTTCCACGTTAGCCGACAACTTTGAGGCATCTAACTCATGTGACATGGCTTATGTCACCCAATTTATTTAATAAATTCGAGTTGAAGGAGTTAGATTTCAGTTAAGCATGCGTAATTTCTAATTTTTATAAATCAAGTTTAGTTATTTCAAGTTGTTTTCAGTTAAACTAGTTCCAACTATTGAAGGAACTAGTGGAAGGTCAGTTGTGTAGAGGGACTTCAGTCAAACTCAGTGGTCATCCAATTAATTGATCAATCAACCTAAAATAGCTAGTGCATACAGAGAATTCGAGTTCTCTAGCTGTGGTGGAGAGTCCAAGGCAGTGTAACATCATTTGCAAACTAGGATTGAGTGTATTGGTGTTGCATGTAGTCAAATGATCAACCCTGAGAATTACACAATCCATTTTGGAGAAATTCCTATATAATAGGGTTCTAATTTCTTAAGGAATTGCGCAAAGAAATAGGGGCTCAACTAGAGGCAAAAATTGGCTAAGTCTGGTTTAGAGCTTCTAAGTGAGAAAAGAGATAGGTTATTCACTTGCAGGTTGTGCTCAGTTGAGAAAAGCAATTGTAATACGTCTCTATCCATCAAATTAATGCAAGCAGGCATTGGGGTTTTTAACAAATTTCATTCCCCATAAAAAAATATTGTGTGCATGTGTGCTATTTATCATTGCATGTTTGTGATTGATGTTATAAATTGTGAATTGAATTCTGCAGAGCAGTAGAGTAGGCTTGTGTCTTGTGATTTTGATTAAAAATTCACAGGGAGTTGCAAATCTACACCATAATTTCTACAATTAGCTTGATGGTGAAATAATCCTAGAGTATCATCAACTTGTATTTATTTAGGAGCTTGTGCAAGTATACATATATGTGCATGCTACTATGTTCCATTTCACATTTCTTACAATGACTTATGCTACAATTCTGCGATGAAAGATTTTGGAGATAGTTTTAGGTCATAGAGATGTTTCCCAAAAACATGGGTGAACTAAGAAGGATGTATTTTTGGATTTAGAATTCCCTAGAGAGATGAGGAGTTTAAGCTCTCGTACCTTGATATTTATTCTATTTTGTGTGCCCTAATTCCATATTATTTTAGGCCGCAATAGTGAGAAAAAACATCAAATTAATCCCAATTACCCAAGGAAAAGTTGCAACAAAAATGCTTGATCTATCAGTAGAGTTGAAGGTAATATTCACTAGTCTTTTGGAGTTGTACTTAGTGTGCAAAACAGGTTCCTTAGATGAGGGCCAAAGGATGCCATATATGTAATCCAAGGTCAAGGATCCAAGGTTCAACAAGGTTAACCTCTCTTTCTCTTTGTTGTCTTGTAAAGTCCTAGCTGCAGGGATTTGTGTCCAACGATTTCCAAATAGATAGAGTTGAGAGCTACAATATAACCTAATCCTGCAAATAAGTTAAGCCTGAGAAAATCCATAATATCCAAAAAATAAAAATAGAATGAAATACCCTTGTCTTAAGCCAAACAAAACCCTTAATTCTCTCTGTGATTTCTTCATTGAATTCCAGAGGTCCAAATTGTTTTAGAGCTACAGAGATTTCAATAAAATAATAATTTTGTCCATATACTTGAGGGGATGCGAAGGTCTTATTTTTATAGATTATGGATGGGTTTCAAACAGTACGAGCTCCTATTTTGAATAAGCTAATATTTTGAAATTCAAATGTGGGAAAGGAAAATTCCCTTGAAGTATTTTTAAATATTTAATTTTGATTAATGTAAAACCCTCTTATCTCTTCACAATTAGGTTTTGAGTTTGAATATACTTAGGCTTTTAGGCCTAAAAACCTTTAGTGTGTAATAAATATAGTTTAAGATTCATTTAATCCTAAGTTGGTGGGAATTTGAGGTCTTGATGAGGCCTAATGTCCCTTGTAATTTTTAATAACATTTGAGATGCTCTATAAGATATTATAACCACAATTTTGAAGAAAACCCTTCTAAGTTAATGTAAAGGTGCCACATCATTAATCTAGGTCTTTCACTAATAGGCAATCCACATTATTCAACTTGATGCCACATAGCTAATTTTGTGGGGTTTTAGCCTAGAAACTGGGGTCTTCGACTACAAACACAAATATCTCTCAAATTGGGATGCCTCTCAAGCTATACCACATAACATTAAAATAGCCTTGATGAGGACAATCCATTGGTGAGGATCTCCAGGGAAAATCAACAATCAACTTCTTCAAAAACCTTTGACAAGTGCGGGGTATGTCCTTAATCTAGAGAACCCAAACCCTAGGACTAGGGTTTTCAACCATCCAATAGTGGAGCTTCCAACTTGATGTAATCCAGACAAATATAAGACCGTTCATTAGTTGTTTGACATCAATGGCTAGTGTTTAGTCAAATTCAAACCCGAAGGTTGACATCAACAACAACACCATCCAACAATCTCCCCCTTTGTCATTGATTGCGACATATGTACTCCTTTTGTGAGTAATACTCCCCTTGACTTTATTCTTAAATATACTTCTCGTCATTTCTCTCCCCATTTGACATCAATGACAAAGGGTGACCCCCACTGATAATCTTCTTACTTCCTGTAGCCCAGTAATCTACTTTTTCTCCCCTTAACAAGAATCCTTCCTCTATCTTCCTACAAAGTACTTGTCAATATTTGAAATGATTTCCTCAATAATTGTTGCAACAAATTGTATCCCCCTATCATGCTATGCTTATGGTTTCCACTGTTGACTTTACCTATTAATATGGATAATCTTTTCTTGCCATAACTGTTATTCCACTGAAACTTCCCATGACACTTCTTTGTATCTATTGTTTGTCAACTTGTCAATGATTCATCTTTAATCATGCACCTATTGCTACTTATACTCCCCCTCTTCAATATAAATGGAGTCATCATGTAATATTCTTCAAAATAATGTATCACCTAACTCTTCGGCTAGATTATTGTGAACCTTGTCATCATCCAATGTACCTGTTGATTCATCATGAATTTTTTCCTTTACGAAACCTGAAATCATGATTACTGAGACTTTCTTATCTGTTTGATCTTCTTGTACCTGTTTTATTCTCCAAACCTTATTGTACCTGATGTTAAGTTTGTCATTCATGATTGGTTCCATCTTGTACTTGCAATCACAAGCTATGTGCCCATAATTATAGCATTTGTAGCATTCAATATTGGGCATGAATGATTGAGCAGATGACATATACTTTTTGTTGTCAAAGTTATTTTCAAATCTACCTTGCAATCTAGTAAACATGATTCTAGGATTTGGATAATTCCCTTGACAATTGTACCTTTCATAATATTTACAATTCCTAGCCATATGTCCAAAGTTAGTAGAGGAAAAAAATAATCATTAAACAAATTAGCATACCTGTATTCATTCTTCTCTAGAGGTGATGCTACAGTCCTTTGTTGACCTTTTTCCTTGATAGCTTCAACATTATTCTTCAGAGCCACAACTTTTTTAATCATCTTTAGTCTTTC